>JASDQU010790138.1:6955-36766 GCA_032191745.1 Picea mariana | reverse complement strand
GAACAAAATATCAGTTGTTGTCATGGCATAAATAGATCCACAACTTCTCAAGATGACTCATCGATGTGAAATGCAGACTTTGAAAAATGGGTCAGCCATCATTTGAAGTGATTTCAAGATGCTATATTTTATTAGCACAATGTTATGTTGGATAGTTAAGGTAAATGGAAAAATATTGACAATAGACTTGGTTATTATGCAATGAAAAAATAGAAGCATCATTCAATATGGATCCTTATAGTTTGATTCATCCAACTTTGGAGGATAGATACTATGGTAGAAAGTTGCATGAGGACATGGAACATATTCAGTTGTTGGGAGATGATGAGTCACAATTTTACCATATTTTTCCACCCTCTTTCCCTTATCTATAAACCCTTTTTTCTTACCCATAACCCTGTATTAATAATTTTTAATGCTCAAATGTTGGATTTAGGCTCAAGGTGTTTTACCGTTGCATTCTCTAGTATTTCATTTGATTTTTTTTATTAAACATTAGGAAAAATGTGTATTTGTATTTATATTTGAATAAATGATTAGTTTACATATTGTTGTAGATTCGTTTGATGTAGAATTGTTTGTTTCATAATTGTTTGCTACAGAACTATCTGTTTGTTGCAAATCCAAGAGCTACATATCCACATGCTATGGATCAATAGGTTATATATCAATGTGTTCCAGATGCAATTATTCTAAGTCACATGAATCAATATTCTAAATCTTCTCTTTGGGATATATTCCATCATTTTGATTCAAGTTATCATTTAATTATATTCCACCAGTTGGGAAGCCATGCCTTCATTTATACGATTAATTAATTAAAGATGCCATGAAATAGCATGCCACCTCCTTATCAACATCCTGTAGAGTCTCCAGTAGTAAGCTCGAGTCTCCAATAGCTAGCATCAGTCTCCAATAATTAAGAATGAGTTTTGAGACACCAACAACACTTCCATTAATGCATAATGGATGCACTCAAGTCGAAGATGCACTATTCACATTCAAAATAGTAGTTAGAAGACATTCAAAGTAGTAGTTAGAAGACATTCAAAGAAAACACTTAAGGAATTGACCAAGATTCCATGAAGTAAGTGCCACAAGCACTTGGGGAAGATATTAAATGATGCAATTTATTATTTTAATTGTTGCGGGGTGGATTTCTACATACCCACATGTGAAATTGCACTTTTCCTATACATGTGTGTTTCAAATACGTACCAATTTTCCCTGACCACTTGGATAACATTTGCAAAGATGTTTCCCAAAGGTGAAATGTCTATAATAGATCTACCTATATTTGTAGATGAAAACCAACACTTAATTACTCATTTTAGTAAACTATTTTAACAACGTGTTGATCAAGCCTATTTTTAGTGTTTCCTCTTTAAGAATTTATCAAAACTAGCATGTATAAATAAAAACCATTTTCCTCTTCCAAGAGGAGGACCCTTAGAGTAGACAATATGAACTATAATGGCATAACATACAAATTTCATGAGATCTTGTTCTAATGTGACTACAATTTTATAGTTTTTTGTAAAGTGTCTTATTTGATTTGATTTACGTTGTTGTGTTTTAAACTCAATGCCCTATTCTGGGAGTCATAATTCACTCCAAGGGAATAGAGTGTTGAGTACTTTAGATTGTTTCTAAATTCCATTTTTAGTGTGTGTATTTTTTCAATTCCATTTTTACCCATGTTTATTTCAATTCCACAACTTAATAATTCCTTTTACTACCGTCAATAGCTTATTCTTTACAATAATTTGATTTATGCAAGTGCGTTTCAATTCAAGCATGTTTAATTGGAAGTGTGAATTTCCAATTCATTAGGAGCATGATAAAAAAAACCAATAGTAAATTAGGAACCTAGATCTTGGACATATAGAGCACGACATCTCACAAGCATTTGGACCCTGAGTTGACAATTTAATGCACAATCCATTTGGTTACTCTTGTGGTGAAGCAATGAGGTAATTAAATAGAACATCAACACTCTTTCATTTAAATCTATTTAATTACTTATTTGCAAATTATTTTGGTAGGCATTACAGATAGAAGGATATCTATGGTGGATATGATCCATAACATTTCATATGCATGTATATTATCTAGAGGTTCTTGCTATGAATGATCAAGATTACACATGTTGGTTTAGATCAATGACCTAAAATCCCCCATGACATTTTGAAAGGATATTAAGTAGGAGGAATAATTCTTCCATGAAAAATTGGGATTGTATCTACATATATGAACGATGGTCCAAGATCATTCACAAAATTGAGAGTGTCTCAAGTGAGGAGATACATACTTTGATACAAATGAATAGGATCTTACCCACAAATATAGATTGATGATCCACAATCATTCATGCAACCAAAAGTGTCTTGGGAAAAGAATTACATGTCTTGTGATGAATTGTTAAGATCACACACACAAACTTAGATTAATGGTTTATGATATCTCATGCACATTGGAGAGTTTAGGGGGGGGAGAGAACCAATATTGTTATGAATGGTTGAGATCACACTTGTCAATCTATATCAATGGCCTAGATTCCATTGGTGAGGGTATCACCCCATAGTGTAAAATATTGTGTCTAGGGGTGGTGTAAAGGAGGGACTCTTTGTCCCATCAACCTAGGAAAATGTGCCTCATGGAATGCATGGGAGCATTGTAAGTCCTAAAGTCCACATGAATATTTTTACAATACCATCCAAAGTTTTTCATAATATTAAGTGACTACCAAATTACTCCCTCAACAACAAAAGTAAGAAAAAATAAGGAAAATGAGTCACATCCATAGGGGCTCTTAGTCAATAGTAAAACATGAAAAATCATTGGTTAAATCTAGACAAGAATTTGAGGTTTGGATTTTTGGGATAAGAAACTATTTCCAAGTGCAAGAATATTATACAAATATCAATGTCAGAATTTCCATATTTAATTTAAATGGTAGAGATTCTATTTGGTGGAATCGCCTCCGAAAAGTAAATAAGATTAATGAGAGGAAGACAATATGAAAAGAATTGAAATACTTTCAACATAAACACCTCTTTGATCATCACTGTGAAGATAAAGTGAGAGAATTCCATGAGTTGAAGTTGGGGAAATTGATGATCGATGAATATGTAAATAAATTCTTGGAATTACTGAGGTATGTCAAATATATTTGAGATGAGAAGATACAAATTTAGTGTTTTTTATGTGGAGTACATCAATCCTACTAGGACATAATTTAATTTGATGACCCTTGGACACTTGAATAAGAAATTAGAAAGGATAGGTATTTCTATTATCAAAATAAAAGAAAACTAGAGTTCCACGGGGCATGGAAGGATAAGAAAAAAGAAAATATTGACCAAAAGAAGAAAGGGTTCAAGCCTCCTCACATCCAACAAAATTATCCATGCTCAAAGTGGGAACAAACCAACTAAGTCTTTGGTAAAGAGGCCAAGATAGCTTATTCAATGTTGGGGATACATAATAGAGCACATATACAAGAATTTCCTACATCAAAGAGACAACCTGGGAATGTAAGATTTCTATGGTTGAAGTTGAAGGTAAGATTTATAAGAAATCCATTGAAATTTTAATTGATCTAGCATCTAGTCATAATTATGTTATTCCTAAAGTTGTTGAAATGTGTGCTCTCAGGAAGTGCAAGCATAGTGAGTCATGGCTAGTCTATCTAGCCACTGGAACTGTTGGGCAATTTTAATGCCTAATTAAATTATTAGCTCAAACACCCAAAACATAAATTGTCAACCCGAGGAAGTATTTTATTTCAAAGTTACCGTGCACAATATATGCAAGCAACAAATTCCAACTAACACTATTATCCATTTAATAAAATAAAACACATAACTTAAAATCAATCAAATCCACTCTTGCTTGAAAATACACTAAGCTAAAATAAAATCACTACCACACTCTTACATAAATTAAAGGATTATTAACAAAGTGGAGTAACAACAACATGAATTGAATCTTACTGTAACAACAATCTAATAAACAACACACAACTGTAAGCAATGATCAACTAATCATAAACCAAGATAAATTAAGACAATGAAAAGAAAAATACAAGTAAATGAATAAGACCAACACATACCAAATTGAGGGGGCCCTGCCTCACCTAGCATGCATGGCCAAAAGACTTACAATATTAAGAGAAAGTTTCACATAATTGCATATCCATCAGCTCCTTTGTATTATTGAAGAAAACTCAGAAATTACATAAGTTCAGCTCTTTCTTACAAATAAATTCTATATAATATCATGACTACCTCTATCCTGATTGAAGAGGTATTATTTATACAAATCAAATCCCCAAATCCCTGGGTTGCTCAAACAAATTGCTAAGTTTAGAGAACCGACCACAACTGTAAATCTAGAAAAATACCCTTTTAAAGAATCACTGATTTCTCTCAAACCGTAGCTCCAATTGGAAAACAAACCACAATAAACTCAATTGGGCCCATTCTAAACAAAACCCATGTCTCGGATTTTTTAGATTCATCCTCATCTGCTCGCAATATTCCACACAAATTTGTCTCTCCTTATCTGTCACGTTTTTCATTGAAAATGATTAACCACGAGCTGGAACTCACATATGCCACTTGGAGGTTGGAACCTTGAATGCCGCAACTATTGCTACATAAAATCACTCTTCAAACCATCATAAAAAAAATCATGCATAATCGTTTTTAATTCATTAAAAATGAAGGAAGAATAATCATTATTAACCACTAAAGCATAATAAAAATAATAAGACATTTTATGAGCAGTTGTAGCAAATGTATGGAAAATTGAATGATAAATGAATGATAATAGGATGAAGAAGGGATGGAATGGATGTCTATAGATGATGAAAATATGGAAAAATATGTGACCCAACAGGAACCAAGAGAAAGGTTAGTGAAATGGTGTAGGGATATCCATTAGTGCTTAATGGATTCTTCACATGGGAAAACTTGAACATTTTTCCACTTGGGTTGTATGATGTCCTCATTGGTATGGATTGGTTGGAAGCACATCAAGTTAAAACTTTTTGCTACAACAAGGCCTTTGACCACATTGATGAATATGGAAACTCAAGGTTAGCAAAATGCACTCCAAATGAAATATTTGTTAAACAAATTTCATTCTTGCATCTAAAATAATGTTTTAGAAAAAGATGTAGATTGTATGCAGCCTATAGATTGGAACTAATAAAATACAAAGATACAAAGCTTGAACATTATCATGCGTTACAAGACTTTAAATGATGCATTTTTGGATGAAGTGTCAGGACTTCCTCCAAAGAGGGATATTGATTTCTCAATTGATCTTGTGCTTGGAGTTGCACCAATGTCGAAGACTCCTTACAAAATGAGTACCCCAAAACTATTAGAGATGAAAATGTAATTGTAACAGTTGATAGAAAATGGATATATTCAACCAAGTGTGTCTCCATGGGTATCACATGTCTTGTTTATGAAAAATAATTATGAAACAACGAAGATATGTATAGACTACATGAAATTGTAGTAAATTCATAATGAAGTACGTGTATCCATTGCCTTGAATTGAAGACTTGTTTAACCAAATGAGAGGGGAAAAGGTATTCTCAAAGATTGGTTTGAAATCTGGATATCAACAAGTTAGAATTAAATAAGAACAAAATCATACAATATCCTTCAATATGAGGTGCGGTCATAATGAATTTGTGGTGGTGCCATTTGGTCCCAAAAATGCACCAACTACATTCATTTGTCTCATGGATAGTGTTTTCATCAAGTACTGGGATAAATTTGTGCTTGTTTTTATAGATGATATATTAATATATTCTAAGAATGAAGAAGAACACGGTAGTCACTTGAGGGTGGTTTTGTAGTGCTAAGCGAGCTTAAGTTGTATGCAAAACTAAGAAAATGTGATTTTTATCAAACTCAAATTCATTATTTAGGTAAACTTTATTTTAGAAGGAATTTATGTGGATCTGGAGAATATTGAGGCCATGTGAATTGGAGCAATCCCAGGAATGTAATGGATGTGATATCCTTCATGGGTTTTATTGTTATTGTCGAATATTTATTAAGGGATTTCTAAAAATTTCATATGCAATTACTTCTTGAAATGAAAGTAATAAAGTTTGAATGGTCCCATGAATGTGAAGAAATATTTTAGCAATTGACAAAGCTTCTCACAAGCACCCCAATTCTAAAAATTATAGATCTACACAAAGATTTTGTTTTGTGCATTGATGCATGTGTTGAAGGACTTGGTGGAGTTCTCATGCAATATGATTATGCAATATGCTATGAGTTAAGGAAATTGAAGGAACATGAGAAAAACTATGCTACTCATGAATTTGAACTTGTTGTATTAGCTCATTCTTTGAGCATGTTGAGGAACTACGTAATGGGAAAGAGGGTTGAGCTTATAACTAATCATAATGACTTGAAATATTTACTTGACTATATAAACTTAAATTCCATGCAAGCTCGATGTTGGAATTTATGTGAGTTTGATCTTGATATCAAGAAAATAAAAAAAAAACAAAGTTGATTTACTCAATAGAAAGAATCATGTAGAGACAATTAGCATTTGCAAATCAGATTTGAAAATGAGAGTTTTTTACTCTCTTGCTAACGATGAGCATTACATCCAAGAGAGATGGATTTCGGAAAGAGAAGTTGGAGAAGAAACATGAATTCTATCAGCTAAATGATGATGGAATTCTTATTTGTAAAAATAGGATGTATATTCCCAACTCTTTAGGATTGACAAGAATTATCATGGATGAAAAACATAAAATGTTGTATTCTAGACATCCAAGCTCCCAAAAAATGATTGGTATAGCAAGAAAGACATATTTTTGGTCTAGGATGAAGAAAGATGTTTTTGAATACATTGCTAGATGCATGAAATGTTAGCAAGTTAAGGTTGAGCATCAACATCCAACAATTTTTTTGCAACCCTTGTCAATTCGAGAATGAAAATGGGAGGTAATAATAATCGATTTTATTACCGAATTTTATACACAATTTTGTTGTGGTTGTCAATGTTTCATCAAAACCTGCATAAGAGATATAGCTAAAGCAAGTACAAACAAATCTTATCAATAAAGGAAGAGAGATTCAATATGGAAGAATGAGAAAATATATTCACACTACTCCAATGAGATGATGATTGATACATAGATGATGATCAATATGATTCAATGAATGAGTGGAATACACTCATATATAGGACATAACATTCCATAATAGCAAAATGCATGCATGCATAATAGCATAATAGTGATGATGTAAAATAGAAAGTCTAAAATAGAACTAGTCAGTTAACTCCCACTGAACTAGTGTGCCAAAAGTAGAAATTTCTCCAACACCCCCCTAAACATCACTATGGAGTAAAAATGAGTCCCGACAACTAGGCCATGTTAGATAATCATGTACAATGCAACTAATGAACACTAAATAAAAATGAGGAAAGAGGGTAAACCACGTGGGAATAACCCCCCCCCTCAAAAGACAATGCATCAAAAGAAGAAAAGGCAGCTGCTAGGAAACTGTGCTCTTCACTCCAAGATGATCCCGAAAATTTTGAAACTTCTGCTCACTAAAAGTCTTCATGAATATGTAGAAATATTTATGGATCCGATGAAGTCCTTTGGCAATCTGTCTATCCTTGTACCTCTTGATCTTGTGGACCCATATGCACCTAAAAATATTCCTTTCTGGTGGAAGTGGAACTAGATCCCAAGTCCGATTCTTTAGGAGTGAGTCATACTCATTATGCATGGCTACTTTCCATAATGGATTGCCCAAACCTCACTATAGGTATGTGGATCATAAGATTGAACGATATAAAAATGCATGGGCATCCTTGGTTTAGAAGCTAAAAGTACATGAGAAGGATCCTTATGATGAGATCAAGTTCTACTCAAATCCAATGGATTCCCTGCAAGGTTGCTTGCTTCCTAAAGTGTGGTATGTGCCTTCTTGGGAATCAGTTGAAGCTTCAACATTGTCTTCTTATCTAGATGTACTACCTGCTTATTTCCATGTACAAAACTTGAGTGTTTGGAATCATCTCTGATGTCTGAAACTAATGGAAGCATAAGAGTATCTGCATGTTGCAATGGAGGTGCATGGAAAGTAGTCTCCTTATGTGTAAGTAGAAAAGAGGAGTCACCATCATAAAACTTAGTGAATTTATACAACCTTGACTTATGATCCACCTCACCAATTGCAATGATGGAATTATCATGCATTTCAAGTATAGAAACCGAATCTGATGTAAATTCAACCTTTTTACCTTTTTGAGTGATCTGATAAACTAAGAGAAGATTCATAGAAATATTTGGAACATGTAAAACATTCTCAAAACTGCCATTATGGAGTTCCAGTATCCCCTCTCCTGCTACTTCTAATGGAGTATCATCCCCCATGAGAATAGGGGGTCTTGAGCATGGACTCAAAGAAGACAAAACTTTTTTTTTCACTGCCATATGATGGGATGCACCAGAATATATAATCCATGAATCAGATGAGGAATTAATTGCAATAATAGCATGATTATTACCTTTATTAGGAGCAATATCTTCTTCCTTCTGCTTCTTGACTCCCTCTGGAATGAAGTTTCCAAGGTTTTTCTGTTGAAGTACCCGAGCCATAAGATCGATTTGTTTCTTCATGCATGTGGATTCTTCATGATTTGGTTTTTTGCAATAAGTGCATTACTTTCCCTTTTTCTTCTTCTTGGAATCTGAAGAGTCTTTGGAACCTGAAGAATCGTTGAAGGGTTTGGAATATCCCTCCTTATTTGGCTCTGGATGTTGTGATTTCCCCTTTCCTTTCTATCTGGATGATCCTTTTCCATCATGCATGGTGAGTGCATGTGATTTAGGATCCTTGATTAGGCCCATATGAATGAGTTTTGTCTGCTCATGTGTGAGAGAATCAACAAATTGATCCATGGTAGGAATCTTCCAATGTGTTCCCATGAGATACATGCATGAATGGAAAGTGGAAACATAGATGATATATTCTGGTCTTAGCTTAGCCAAGATTGTTAGAATAAGTAGGTCCACTTGTTTATACTTATCAATACCACAAGATGCTAAGCTCAATATCAAATATTTAAACTTAGTAAATAAATCTTGTATATTATCAAAACTTTTAGGATCCAAGGTATTAAACTCTACCTCAAGCATTCGACCTCTCGTCTGATCTTGCTTTCCAAACAGACTTTCCAAGGTGATCTAGATCTCATTTGGAGTCTTGCATGCGGCAACATGAAACCATAGATAACTTGAAATCAATTCAAGAAGAAGTCCCATGGCTTCATCCTTTCAGTTCACCCATCTCATCTTCTCAATTGTTGATGTAGGTTATGTTTTTGTCCCCATCGTCAAGTTGTACAATTCTTTCCTTATAAGTTGGAATTATGCCTTGGGATTCCAATTAAAATAATTGTATGGTGTGAGGACTACCACTAAGTTTGACTGTATAATAGGTGTTATATCCGTCTCTCCCACTGTGTCTGAGAACCCCTAAAAGTTTACTCTCAATCTACAAGTGAAAAACTGAGAAATCACTGCAGAAAGGACACTTTAAGTGAAAATTTGTATCAGTTTCAGGAGACAATCTTTCGACTTAATTTCTAAGGAAATCGTGAGGAATCTCTCCCAACGGTTGAAAACCCACTTGCAAAATGGGTCGATTTACTTCCCTCATGAGTCGTTTCCTCAAAACGATAATATTTTTGGAGAAATCATTGTAGAAAGGTACAACCATGGATTCATATCAATTTCAGGAGGTGATCTTCCAACTTACTTTCTGAACAAATGGTGAAGAATCTTGCCAAATGGTTCAAAACCCACTTGCAAAATGGGTCGATTTAATTATCCTCTGATTCTTTTCCTTAAAAATTTAATATTTTGGGAGAAATCACTGCAGAAAGGTACAACCATGGATTTGTATTAGTTTTAGGAGGCAATCTTCTGGCTTCCTTACTGAGCAAACAATGATGAATTTCTCCAAACGATTGAAAAACCACTTGTAGAATGGGTTGATTTACTTCCCTAGTGAGTGGTTTCCTCAGAATTTAATATTTTTGTATAAATCACTTCCGAAAGGTACGACCATAGATTTTCTCACCGAAACTCTGATTTTCCTTATTCTTTGGCTTATTTCGCTTGCTCCAAGTAGCATAGCTATGATACCATGTCAATGTTTCATCAAAACCTGCACAAGAGATCTAGCTAAAGAAAGTACAAACAAAGATTATCAAGAAAGGAAGAGAGATTCAATATGGAAGAATGAGAAAATATATTCACACTACTCCAATGAGCTGATGATTGATACATAGATGATGATCAATATGATTCAATGAATGAGTGGAATAAATTCATATATAGGACATAACATCCCATAGTAGAAGAATGCATGCATGCATAATAGCACAATAGTGATGATCTAAAATAGAACTAGTTAATTAACTCCCACTGAACTAGTGTGCCAAAAATAGAAATTTCTCCAACAATGGTGTATATGGAATAGTATGTTGTTTTTGAATTATCTGAGCAATGCAGTAAGTTGTAAATTTGTTCTTAGCCTATGTAGTTGATGTCCAAATTGTTTTTCTACAAAGGCCTTGTAAGCCAAAAACATGTCAAAAATTCAATGTTACATTTTAATAAATAAACCAAGTGCATATGAAGAAGTCATCAATGAAATTTAAGAAGTACTTGCACCTAGAGAAATAAGGAGAAGAAAGATGACCACACAAATCAATATGAAAAAACTGGAAGCGGGTTGAGGCATGCCAAGAGGCACATTTGTCAAAATTTTCCCAATGTTGTTTTCTCAGAAAACAACTAGCACAAAAATCATCTTTTCGAGAAACAAGAGGAATACCAGTCACCATATTTTGACTACATCGTTGCTGCAATGAATGATAGTTTATATGACTAAACCGCTTATGCCAAATTTTTCTCAAGTCATCACTATAAACAATAAAAACTAATGGAAAAGATGATGGCCCAAAGTGGTCAATTTTTCACAACCTAGTAGTATTGTCAACAATTATAGTTGTTAGGACATGCTTAGGATATTTTAAATCCTTGATTACAACTTGGAGAGGTGAAGACTCTATTGTCTTACCTTTACCTGAATGAGTGATTTTATATACTAATAGAAGGTTGCAGAAGATACTTAGAACACATAATGCATAATTGAATGACCATCATCTAGCTAAATTGTTCAAGACCCTACAAGACTAAGAGATATATCATCACCAACAAATGTTTGTTTGGTGATATATTTATTAAGAGTAGAAAAAAACTTGTTTCCTTAGCCATATGATAAGATGCTCCAAAATCAATAGGCCATTCATTAGAAGAAGAATTAGATTTTACATTAAAGGAAAAACCAAAAACAAAAGTTGCATGTCCACATGAAGAAGAGTTAGAAGAAGAAGAATCAAGATTGATGTTGTTCTTTTTCATTATTGCTTCTAAGGCCTCCATATTTTTTTAAACATTTAGAATCTAGATGACCATCTCACCAACACAAATTGGAATATCTCACAATCTTCTTACTTTTTTATTTTGGTCATTTGTCACTATTGGGAATAGAAGTCGGATGAGATGGTTTGGGACTCTTATTTTGATTGTTGTTGTGAGGATGTTGTTTCTTTGTATGTGTGGATTTATCTTTCTATTGGGCTATTAAGGATTTGTTAGATGTACCTGTAGTGTTGATCACTCAAAGATGCAAGATTTTATCTTCTCTCTACTCAGAGAGTCACAAAAAGACTCAAGAGAGGGTGTTGTGTAATAATCCCCTAGATTGTCTCTAGTGGAGTGAAAAGTAGATACAAAAATAGAGTATGCACTACCAATTTTAGCAAGAATAACATATATACATCAGTCATCATTCATAAATATTTTACATACTTTAAGTAAAATTCTAAGTGTTTTGAAATTAGATAAACAATCTTCAATGCAAGAGAAGACATTAAGATTAAAGAAATCATTTGTTTTTCAAGTTGGTGAGCTCAAATCACATTATGTTTACCAAATACATATTCCAACTTATTTCAAGATTCATTTGGGTAATCAATTCCTTGAAAGTGAAGCTGTAAATCATGAGAGGTGGAAATTTTGATTAATTCACTTGCATCATCATTCTTATTATATCATTTGGATTTCTTTGTGGCATCAATGGGAGATTTTTTATTTTCTCGAGTTAATCTGGTGCAATCCTTTACTTCATAGTACATCCTCCATATGTGATTTCCATGAGAAGTAGTCGGTACTGGTAATCAAAAGATCACTTGGACTATCCATATTAAAATATGTGACAATATGGATTTAAAGATGGAACTAACTATCTAGATGGAAAGCTCGAAAAAAAACAAGCAGTTAAAAAAAAATGACATTGAAAATGGACTTCAAATGTGAAAGTTATGCCCTTTTAAAAATCCATAAAAGATAATCAAAGTGTCACACGGTAGGTAGAAGTCGTCCCATGTGGTGATGGATGCACAATAAGGTTGTTGGAAAAAAAAAAAAAAACATCTTCATTCTCTAACTTTTCCTATAAGTTCACTTTTATAAATAAAGTACTTATAAAGTGACCCACCTTTATAAAATAAGTAAGAATCAATTTTACAATGAAGTTAATTTATAAATTAAAATTGCATGCAAAAAGTAACTTAAAAAAGAATATTGAAGCTATACTTTATAGTGATTCATTTTTATGAATTAAGTGAAATTCACTTTACAATAAGGTTATGTAAAAACTTAAAGTTGTATGAACTTTTTCAAAAAATAATTAAATAAAAAGAAAGACTTGAAGTCAAGACTTTTTATTTAATAAGTAACTTTCAACCAAGTGAAATAATATTAAATATATAGCAAATGTTATGAAGGAGCCTTTCTTTGTTGTTTTTTTTTAACTATTTACTTTGAATTGTGTGCTTACCCCCAAAACCATTGCTCTTGCATTCAAAAAACTTCAACACAACGACACAAAAAAACAAGCAATTTTTCAAAGAAAAAAAATTCAAAACATTACAATAATGGGGTTAGGTCTCAATGAGTTTGCTCGGAAAATGCTAGTTTTCTCTATGTTTCTAATTTGTTCAGCTCACATAGAGCACAAAGCAAATAACATAAGAAAAAAAATAAAACAATTTATGCCATGTTTCTAATTTGTTGAGAATGCACAAAGAATATGCAAACCAAAAATAGTAGAAAATTGGGAACAAAAATAGTAAAACCAAAATATTAACTCAGGAAAAAAATTAAAAAGGCATAATCAAACTTTATACATCTAGAATTGACAAAAATGGTAGTATCTGGGGAAAATGGAAACATGTTTTGGTGAAATTTTTTTATTTTCAATTGAAAGTGTCACTCTTGATGCAATGGAACAATCCTCTTAGCTCATAAATGCATAGCAATAGAAAAACCCAAAATATTTTGATGCATGCAGTGACATAGGTTCAAAATCTTGATCAACAATGAGAGCAAGTCTTCAACTGGGATTTGATACCATGTTTGACAAAACAAGTTGTTTCCACACATAATGAACACCTTAAGAAAATATTCACACAATCAGATAAAAAACCAATACACCAATGTGTTTATGTAGTTAAAACCCTCTAAGATGGAATAGTCCATGACCCCAGTAAACACAACCACTTGAGGCAATATATTAATGCAAAATATAAAAAAATGTACGTAAGAGTTTCTCATGGTTAATATTCAACAAATGACCCTCTATGCTCTTTAAATATAGATCATGGACCAATTGGGTGTTGAGACATTGATCAATATAGTCGTTAGTATCAAGGAGAATATGAGTCATCGGATCATTTTATGTCTAGACATATCGTGACTATCAGATTACATAACTAAAGATGCATACTAATTCATTTTGAAGAAACACATTTTAACCTAACGACACATTAAACCAAGTTGATCTTAACTAACTCCTAAGTGTCTAAATACCCTAACAAAGTTCTCCATGACCCCTACCTTGTATGTAATGATCCAAATGCTTAAATTATTGAAATAGAACATAAGTACACATCATGTATAGAAGGTGAGTGTGGAGCACAACTCCAAGATAGATAAGTTACACAATAACTCCTTAAAGAGTAGGATAACCTCCTCCAAATAATCAAATACATTTATATATCACAATTCACATGTCTCCTATAATGAATACATGATATATCTATATACTTATTCACACACTACACATGAGGCCCCTTTACTATTAGGCCGACCCTATTACATATATATTTACACATTAAATGTACATTTAACCCCATATATGCCCCCCTTGGGGTCATATCATACACATTTAACCCCATATATTCCCCCATTGGGTGATAACATAGTACCCTCCTTCAAAAAGCTTTGTCCTCAAAACTTTGCAATTAAAGGCTTCACATGTGATGAAACCAAGTGATAGGATTTTCTTATGTTCTTGATTTATTCATTCCATTGATGATGATCTATCCATCCAAAACCAATTATTTTTGGTCTTAATCTTTGGTGTCTAGTTGTTTCATAATTTTATTTTCTTTGATTCCATGTATTTTTGTTGTAACTTCTCCAATTTGTAGTCTTTGTTGGTCTATAATAATAGCTTGTTGAAGAGTGGTTTTGTGATTCCTTGTTCCATGAGTATTGACAAGTATTCCATCTTGTTCCTTGATAATGCTCATATCGACCTTCTTGTCTTCCTTGAAATGTTTCCTAGTAATGAGGGTGTCGATATGGTTCCACTTTTGATGCTTTTTCTTCACTCTGCATGTGCATTTAATCTATATTGCTTCCAGAGACAATGGAATCCTCTATCCTCTTTTATTTGTCTTTGATTAATCTAGCCTTGGATATAATACCATCATATTTGGCATGTACCTCCTCTATATAAACTTCTTCAAGCATGTTCTATTGACATTCTTGAATCTTGTCTTCTTTCTCCTTTTGAAAATGCATTGTGACCCCATCTATCAAATTTTGACATCCTCCTTCAATTCTTGATTGCATTTGTAATTTTACCTCATTAGTATTAAGGGATTCCTCAACCTTCTTGCAAATTTCCCCTTCAAGTCTTCTAGTAGATTCTTCATCAATGATCCTCTTTTCTTCTTGATTTTTATCATTTTGCTTTTTTTTTTCCACTCTTTTAACCTCATCGAGTAGTTTTTTATTATGGTTTCGTAATATACATATCTCTTCATCTTTATTTTTCAAATATTCCATTGAGTAATCTTTTCTTGCTTTAATTTTTGAACTTCCTTAATGAGTGTTTCATTAAGGTCTTGTATCTTAGACATCTCATCACCCTTCTTCTTGATCTCTCATTTTTCTTCTTTTAACTCCTCTTGAATTTTATACATTGCCTTCATTTTTGTATCCTTAATCCATTTATCTAAGAAGAGTTTTTCAAATTCTTCTGATGTGATGTTTCATATAATATCCTTATCAATACTCAACCATCAATTTCGAGCTTCACCAAAAAGATAAAAACTTGCTCTTGAAGGATTGATATCATATTCCTTTACAAACCTCAACCATTCCATAGCATTGATTTTGTCTTTATCTCCATCTCCTATAAATCTATATCTTTCCATTGATTATTAATTGAGGTACAACCCAAACCTCAAATTACAACCTTAATACTTTAATAATAATTATCTCAAATAGTTATAATCCTTGTTCCAATATAATATTCTATGTTTTCTCTTTCCAATGGTTTTTGAATCATCTCAATTAGACATCTCAATCAAAAGTTATGATAGTTTTAAGTAAACATACCTTTGAAACCCTTATTTAGAGTCTGTTCTTCTAGTTGACATTCCTTTTGATGTATTTCTCAAATTTCAACCCCTATGAGTCTGAAATTTCAACCTATATTACTCTTAAATATCTTCTCTGCAATGCCACAATTCATACCAAAATTGAGTGTGCCAAAAGAAAGTTATGGTAACTTTCCCAAACCTTGCTCAATTTTGGCCTATTATGGAGAGATAAATTGTAAAGAATGTCATGCATCCAATATTGGATAAATGATTCTGAAATTCACACCCATAATGCTACATAGTTTCATCTTTCCATTGCAACTGGTCTCACGGAATTTGGATCCTCTATGAAGAAGATTTGATTGTTTTACCTAGAACACTTGTTTGAGACTAGTTATAGGACTAATAACAAACTGTACAATGACCCATAAGCTTAAATTTATACTACAAGTACCTTGATATGTCTTCTAAATAGCCTCTAAGTTTCTCTTTCTGAAGTGTCCTCTATTACACATTATTTTGGTCACCCCAGTGATCAAATCACGACATGTGCATAACTCACTTCCATGTTCCCTGAAAACACTAAAAGAGACTTTCTCCATGAGAAAAGTGGATTAGATTTTCCTCCTTAAAAACTATGTCAAAGGAGATCATCACACCCTACTCTATGCTTGGGGTGCGACGATGCTTGATTGTCGCACACTGCACCAAAGTTGGACTGCGGCGTTGTCGCATGTTTTCTGTGCATAGGGTGTAGTGATGCTTAAACAAGGGAAAACTGAAATTCACGAATGTTCTAGAAGGGAATATTCTAGAATATGACGTGGCCTCCAATCGGTTTGGATCTTACTCACTTCTATGATTTAGTGGGATCATCCTAATCTCCTCATCCATCCCTCCTTCACCCTATATAAAGAAGGATCTCTTATGGAAAAGGCTAAGGCTTTCTTATGCATGAAGATTTCTTCTATCGATTATACTTGAGATAGCTTTACTTTATCTCTCTAGGTCAAATTGTGGATCTTCTTCATCAAAGGCATTGGAGCAAAGGTGTGTGTGTTGGAGCAAAGAGCCATTGGAAGAGTCCTTGCAACATCAATGCATGGGTTGTATTCTCCACTTCCATTTAATATAATGCAACAATATGTTTCTTCCCTTTAAAGGTGTCTTTACTTTTATTCTATAACTCCTTGATCTTATACACATAATTCATTGGAATATATATATGTTTGGTCTCTTTCTTTGTCAGTTTGTGATTCTTAAACAGGTTCACCATCCCGCAAATCCAAAGATGGAGTGACAAGGACGACACTAGAGAGGATCAAGCGTCATTCAAAAGGTATGTCACTTGTCCCTCTCTGAACTAGTTTATATGACAATGAATTCTAAGGTGAAGTTTGTATTTTGTCTTATTTTGTTCTAGATTCATGTTGAAGTTAGGGAGATTAGTTTGTGTCTGCACTTACCGGTTTGTCCGATAAAAAAATTGGCGACCATATTGGGGATATGAATTCTTTTGTCTTTTTGCTTCTTATTTTATTTTATCCTGCCTTATTTTGATCAATTTCATTCTCTAAGTCCGTGGGTGATCCATATTTATTCCCTGGTTCTGAAAGTTCATTGAGAAACTTTGTCATTCTTCCAATTTTTCCTTATATCTAGACATCGTCATAGTATGTCTTATTTTCGGCCTGCGACGATTCTTCATTGTCACACTCTACTTGTGTGAACTAGGGTGATGACATTGCACTATGTCTTACTTTCATCCTACGATGATTCTTCATCGTCGCATTGTACCCTTCTGTAGCTTGCGACGATTCATGTAGGAATTGTTGAAGTGACAGTCAATTTTCTTTTCTTTTCCCAGATTTGTCTTTACTACTTGGGATGAACTTTTAGCTTTGGTGAATGATTGGTTTGCATATTGTAAGCCTGGATTTGATTGATTTTCAAGAATTGAGAGTCTTCTTCATAAGATTTGTAAATTTTATTTTTTACTTCTTATTGCAAGGGTATAACCTCAAGGCTTTGTTCCCGAGTGCTTGCTTGATGAGTTGTTATTGATTTATTTTGAGTTTTGGATTGATTTTAAGTTTTGGATTGTTGTTGATTGGAAGACAGTTTTTGTTTGCATTCAATAAACTGTTTTATTATCTTTTAATTTTTTGCTTACATGATGAGTTTGATCTGGGAAATAGTGTTGAGAGTGCATTAATATTCTTAGACTATTTTTTATTTTTTGGATTATGTTTCTATTCTGATTTGAAAAGGAAAGGACTGAAGTTAATTCTTCTTTTAGTAGTGTTTTTAAGAAATTTTTTGCATTCAAATATTTGTTGAAAAGAGAAAATTGGAAGATTTAGTAGCTTTGATTGTTTGGAATCCATATCATTCAAAGATTGAGAAATTGTGATTTGTAACTTTTGTATTCTGGAAAGAGAAACCTTCTTCCTAGTGTAATTAGAGTTCATTGAATGAAACGATTGCGTATCATATTTTTTTTCATTTTATTGGGTCAAGGTCAAATACATCACCAGTTTCATTTCTGTTTCCCTTTTGAGTAAGCAACAACCTTTAAAATACAACATAATTTTAAAATATATTAGCAACTTTTATTTTCTAGAACTTTTATACACCAACATTAGCTAGCATAACACTTTGGAATAGGTTGTGAAGCACACTCTCCAAAGCATCAAAACACACAATAGTATCTTGTGATAAAGAGAGTTCAAATCCACTTGCTACATTTTTTCCTGGGAATCCCTTCTAACACAAGGGTCAATCACGAGGTCGCATTAGGGGTGACAGAGTTACTCACTCTGCTTTGTTGGTCTTAGTATAGAGATTGTGCGTATTATTAGGGTTGAGAAGAAAATTCTGTGGGGACCTTCTCGAGTTGATTTCGGGATTAGATACCCTACCCTTGCGCGTGGATTGGAATGTCGACTGCTTCCCCAGGCATCATTTTCATAATTGGTAACCTTAATGGCCTATCTCTTTATATTTTGTACACGAGGTGACTATGGAGGGGCAAGTCTTCACAGTACATGGAATCGATGTTGGCCAAACTAACTCCGGCTCCTTGGAGGGTATACCCATGATTATGTATGGGCGCTTGCACCAAGGTGTAAGTCGGTTAAGCAGGTTGCCAATGTAACTTTTCCACCCGCTTTATCCCAGCCCCTTCTTGTCTTGATTTCACGACATTGGATTTCATCACCAACTAGTGACTTCAAAATAAGAAGATTTTTTTGCGTGTTTGATATCTAGATTTTATTAGTGAGTGTTGTTTGTTTCTCTAGTTGGCCATAGATTTATTTCATTCTTTATTTGGTGCGGCCAATATTGGCCCTCACTGTTCACGTAGGATCCAAGGGTTACCTCCGGAAATTCTGGAAGAATATGCTCCTTTTCTTCCTAACTCACCAAAGGGTTCTCCTGAAGGAACAATCAATAACGACGTAGCCTCTAATATTGGAAGTTATACTCCATTGGAGGAATCAATGCTTCCTATAAATCCATTATTGAGTGTTGTACAAGATCCACTTTTTATCCGGATAAATTCATTGGGAGGCGTTGTTGCTGAAGATTATACTAGAATACCTACTGGACCTCACACGGAGTTTGGTGTACACGATACACCCATCCAAAGTGAATCGTTTAGAAATCCAGTTCATACTGTTAGAATTTTTAATCCTAGCTTTGTCCCTATCCATTCTCTTTGGAGGACCTCTTCGGGACATGATATTTTTGATAAACTAGGAATGAGTCACCTACACCTGAGGACCTCTTGTCAACCTATTGCATCACATAGGCCTATGTCTCCCACTACTTATACAGTACCTTTATATCATTATACTGGCATGACCAATAATGTTGTCATAGTATCAGACCAATTGTTGGTTGGTTCTCATAAAATTCTTCCTCTCCAGCTTGTTATCTCTACCATGGTCCCACAAGTTACACATGTTTCTACTAGAAGTCTGGTAATCACTCAAGCTCCTATTGGAAAACCACTTCCGTTTAGATCAAATCCATCACTTCCACCTGGGTATAATGCTCTAAATACTTCTATTGCTAATCCTGCCTAGAGTCCATCTGGACGGCCTAATATTTTTGTTCCTCCTAGGTATAATGTTGTTAGCAATTTTGTTCCTACACCTACCCAGGTTCTCTCCGGAGGGCCTAGAATTCCTCATCCACCTCCACCTGGAGGATCTAATAGTCATGGCCCATGTAGCTCCAATAAATTTGGAGGCACAAGTCATTATGTCACTTCTAGATTTCAAATTCCTATTGGAGGCCAACCTCAAGTTGGGGGAAAACTCAAGTTGGGGGTCATAACCCAATGTACAGGCAATATATCCATGGATTACAATCTCAACCTTGGAATTTTCCTTTCCAAGGCAATCAACAAACGCCTGGGGGGGAAAACTCCTCAAGGAAATTCTTTTGTACCCCCTAATATCATGCAACCATATCCAGGTTCTATGAATCCTACTTAGGGTCACGGTTTTCAGTCTAATGCTCCTTTCCAAGGAAGCTTATCCAATCAACCAACTCATGTTGGATATTTGACTCAAAACCCTCCACCATTGAATTTGATAGGACCCTCTATTTATCTATAGATTGCTTATGGTCCTACTGGTATACCTACGAGACTACCTCCTCAAAATTACTAGTTTCCTCAAGTGAAAAGAAAGTTGTCGTTTCTTTCTACTTTGGATTTACTAGATTTATCTAGTATTTTGAATGATCCTATCTTGCATTATTCTTATTGGTCATTCATACCTGCCAAGTTACCATCAAACATTCCTAAGTTTGACGGTCGATCAAGAGAAGACCCAAATAATCATGTCATGACTTTCCATATTTGGTGTTCATCCAACTCCTTGATGGATGACCCCATTAGATTATGTCTTTTCCAACGAACTCTTATGGGTTAGGAAGCCAAATGGTATATTGAATTGCTACAAGGATTATTCAATGACTTCAACACCTTAGCTATGGTTTTTTTAACACATTACCAGTTACTGATACGATATGAGACAAGAACCAAAATTTTGAGTTCATTTAAACAATCCTCATCTACTCATATTTTTTATCATATTCATGAGTGGAGGAGGAGAAGAAGATTAATCAAAGTTCCCCTTCCTGATCAACTATTGGCCAAGTGGTTTACCAAGTCACTCATTGGTCCTATAGCCTGTGATGTTTCCATGGGTGGTGTCGTCACTGAAGAGCAGATGATTAGTCATGCTCAATACTTGGATCTTGTTTATTCACAAACAAATACACTATATGACTTGTTCCCTGATGTTCCTCACCCGTCTACAATTCCAACCCCAACACCTCCAATAACTTCTCATGTTGTTGATGGCATGATTGGCACTTTTCACATTTAGACTCAGTCTAAACAAGATAATCATTCCAATCCCAAATCTACTACCGCTAATGTACAAAATACTCCTCCTCCAACTCCTTCTATCAGTAAACCCTCTGAGGTTAATTCGGTTCAATCTACACCTACCAGTAAAAATCATAATAAAAAGAAAGGGAAGGGTAAGAATAAGGAGGAAAAGAATAATAATAAAAAAATCGATAAATCCAAGGCTCATCCTGTTGATGACAAAGAAAATGGAAAACCTTGTTATCCTTGTCTTATCTGTGGTGAGGATCATTATACGAAATATTTTCCACGACATGCTGAGGTTACTAAAATCCTACAAGGGATTGGAACACCTCCTACACCCATCATTTTGTCACAACCATTTCCTTCTCAACATCAGACCCAATTGGTCATTCATGACCAACCTTCCCTCTTACCACATATTATGTATTTATGTGTACTGGTGACTCCAAGAAGAACGAAGTTGCAGTCGCTACTTGAGCCAAAGATTATTCTCCTTTGAAAGAGAAAGTTGATAATTCACCACCTCCTTTGGTTCAACCTCCTTCATCGACTTCACCTCCCAATGGTCCTCTTTTGTACTCCTCATAAGGGCATTGTTTGTAAGTTATCATTTAGTCCTCAGACAGGTGCCACTCAAAACTACAGTATTGTAGAAGATCTTGCACAATAACCTTATGTGATGTTGGCTTTCGAAGTCCTTCAAATTTGTCCTACACAACGAAAGGAAATTTTAAAGGCTATTGGTGGAATTGATCCTATAGATGTGAACTTGAAAATATTTGACTTGGAAGATCATATTCCAAGGCTTCCTCCTCAATTAGCATTTCAAATACAAGTTATTGAGGAAAAAAAGAATATTTGTTGAACCCTTATTGATGAAGGAGCCTCGACTTGTATCATGTACGTCACTTGTTGGAAATCCATTGGCTCTTTTGCCCTTACCGAGTCACACAATAATCTAAAATATTTTAACCATATAGGGTTTAAACCTTATGTTGTTCTTCCTTTGTTATCTATTACGTTAGAAGGAAAAACGATTACTATTGAGGTTGAGATCTTTGATGCACCTCTCGATTACAACCTTCTGCTTGATCGTAGTTGGATTGATTATATGCATGCAATTGTTTCTACTCTTTTCTGTGTGATATGTTTCCCTCACCAAGGAAAATTTGTTACTATTGATCAACTCGCCTTATTTAATTCTGATTCACGTACTAGTAACGTACCTTTCATTGCGAAAACACCTCCCAGTTAAGAGAATGTTGATGTGGGTCTTATAAAGGATTCATCGTTAATGGGTACGTTCCCCATTCCACCACATGATATTCCTACTCATTTTTTCGCTTCGATTAACAGATATCGACCACTGTTGGTGAAATCCCTGAGTCTCATGACCCTTGGATAGTACCTGGCTATGACGATTGTCTTCGTTACAATGACCGAATGCCTTTAAGTTCAACATAATTTGTTTATCACGCTATTCAATTGATAAATCCTTCTCCTCATTCTCTCTTAGACATGTCTCCGGATCCATTTCATGTGGTATTTCACATCGATGAGATGATCATGATAGTTATGTCTATGGAATATACCCCATGGGATGATGGGCATCATCGTTCTATCCTCTTCCTTGAACCCGAGACCATAGAGAGTTATCAACAGATTTCGAATCCATCTACTGTTGTTACTATTTCCCCTGTTCTTGAACCAACACATGATGTTTTGTATGAAGGGAACTTGGGTAACATTTCACTCACCATCCCTCTAGATATTTCTATTAAACCCAGAATCATGGAAAATTTTCATATTGGTGCCTCACGTTCTTTTGATGAGATATGAATTTACAAAGCTCTTTTCCAAGAATTTTGTGACATTTTTTCCTGGAGCTATGAAGAGATGCTTGGAATTGATCTAGATATTGTTGTACATGATATTAAGACTTACCTAGACTTTAAACCCATTCGAAAGAGAATTATCCCAGTACATCCATGCAAAGTTGTTGCTATTAAAATCGAAGTTGAAAAACTTCTTAAAGTCGATTTTGTCTATCCTGTGGCTTTGACTGATTGGGTATCTAATCTTGTTTTAGTTATGAAGAAACAAGGCACGATCCATGTTTTTGTATATTATATGGATATCAACAATTCTTGTCCCAAATATAATTATCCAACCCCTTTCGTTGACCATATCGTTGACGATTGTGCCAAGAGTGAAATCTTCTCTTTGTTGGATGGTTTCTTCGGCTATAATCAAATCAATATTTTACCTGTGGATCAACATAAGACTACTTTTGTTTTCCCTTTGGGAACATTCACATACCATAAACTACCTTTTGGTCTCAATAATTCTAGTGCGAATTTTCTACGTGCTGTCTTACGCTTTTCAAGATA
The DNA here is from genome assembly GCA_032191745.1 of Picea mariana. Taxonomy (NCBI): domain Eukaryota; kingdom Viridiplantae; phylum Streptophyta; class Pinopsida; order Pinales; family Pinaceae; genus Picea; species Picea mariana. Next base: position 13,150 of record JASDQU010790138.1, on the reverse strand, counting down.
TTAATCACATTGTACAACCTTACCTGATGATTTACCAGCGCATTCCATGCGTCATCAAGATCACCCAACACATTTACAGGCCATTTTCCTACACTGTTGCTATTACCATATATGATTGAATCCACATAAATGATTTTTTTGTGTGGATTCTGGATGACTTCTTGGTTTTATCGTTTCTACACATGGGATTAGGGTGGAGCCTCTGAAGGTTGAAGCTATTCTCAATTTTCCTCCTCCTTCTACCTTGTGCCAACTCCAAAGTTTGCAAGGGAAGGAAAAATTTTTACGTCGATTCACCCCCAATTATGATGAATTAATGAAAGGTTTTACTCGACTTCTTAAGAAGGGTCACGATTTTGTATGGGACAACACTACCAACAAAGCCTTTGAAGCTTTGAAACTTTCCTTAACTCGTACACCACTCTTATTTCCTCCCGATTATAGTCAAGATTATTTCTTATACTTAGATGCTTTAGAATCTACCATAGCTATGGTTCTAGTCTAAGAGGATGATTCACATGATGAACATGTTATATACTATTTGATTGAAAGTCTCACGACCACTGAAACCAAATATATGCATGTGGAGAAACTGGCCTTGGAAGCTGTTCAAGCTATTCAACGTTTTCGTCATTATATATTATTACACAAAACCATAGTCATTTTTGATTGCAAACCTATGCAACACATCCTTACTCGAAAATTGTTGGGGGTAAAATACTCCAAATGGATAGTGATTCTCCAGGAGTTTGATTTGAAGTTTGAGCAAGCCAAATCAAAGAAATCTTTGGTTTTTTCCAAGTTGATATGTGACCTTCCCTCTACCGAGATAGAAACTGTGGCAGAGGATTCCTTTCCTGATGAGTCTCTCTTTATGATGAGTTATGATGACATATGGTATGGATACATTATCATTTATGTCCAAACCCAAACTTTCTAGCCCAATCTTTCTAGTGTGGATTTTCGTCGTATTCGGTATCAAGCCCGTCAATACAATATCCTTGGTGATACCCTTTACCGTCGTGGTATTGATTACATATTTTGACGATGTCTATTCTATGATGAAGCTAAGAAATATTTGAATGAATGTCATTCCAAAGCATGTTTTGGTCATATGTCTGGGTATGCCACTGCCAAAAATATCTTACGACTTGGTTACTTCTGGATTTCGTTGTTTAAGGATTGCATTATCATTGTTCAGAAATGCCACACTTTTCAATCATATAACAATAAGATCCGATCTCATCCTGATCATATTTACCATGTAGTTTCCGTTGGTCCATTCTCTAAATGGGGCATTGAATTCATGACATGTAACCCTCACTCGGTCAGGGGGCATGGATACATTATCGTGGTCGTGGATTATTTCACTAAATGGGTCGAGGGGCATGGATACATTATCGTGGTCGTGGATTATTTCACTAAATGGGTCGAGGCAATGCCTACATTTGATAACACCAAGAAAATTGTAGATTTTTTCATATTCAATCATATCATTACAAGATTTGGTGTCCCTTAAGCCATCATCACTGACCATGGTAGTCATTTTTGCAATTTCATGATGTTTGAACTTACCGAGAAGTTGGGTATTCAACATGAAAACTCAACACCTTACTATCCATGGGCCAATGGCCAGGTTGAAGCAAGTAACAAAGTTCTCACCACTATGCTTCAATGGATGATAGGAATTCACAAGTCAAGATAGCACACGATTCTCTTCTCGGCATTATGGGCCTATCAAACATCCGTTAAATATGCCACAGGTTCACACCTTTCTAGTTAGTATATGGTATCGAAGCTATTATGTCAATTGAATGTGAAATCCCATCTTTGAAACTTGTTGTCGAACTTCTCCCTAACACCTCAGAGAAAGAGGAACATATCTTGTATTTGATGCAATTAGATGAGACTCGCCATGATTCTTCCTTAGTCATTGAAACTTAGAAGAAGCGTGTCAAAGCTCAATATGACAAGCATTTCAAACCACATATTTTTTCTGAGGGTGATTTAGTTTTCCTTTACGAACAAGATTGTGACTTATTAGGGGCCGGTAAATTTGAGCCTATGTGGCGTGGTCCTTATATCGTTAAACGAGTGTTGGAGAAAGGGGATTATGAGCTAGTATATTATGATGGAATTCCTTTGAGTGAACCCAGAAATGGGATTTACTTGAAGAAGTACTATGCTTAAACTATTTTTGCATGAGTGCTTTGTATTTTTAGTGTATCATACTCTAGTGTGTTTTTTGTTTTGTTTTTGTTCTGCCTTTTATCTACTTACCTTGCATTGTGTTTGGTTTCCAGATGTCGGTGTCTTCACTACCCTATATCAAATTTGTTGATGGTGCTAGTTGTAGTACTCAAATGCCAATGTCTGTTGCATGGGAAATCTATGCACCTACGGATGAGTTGATCATTCTACACAGTGTTTGCCTTGGTTGTGCAACTAATAATATCACATAACACAGTGAAATTATCGAGTTATTAACTGATGTCATTTCATTTGGAATCCTTCATCTTATTGTACGACTTGATTCACAGTTAGTAGTGCTGCAATTGAATAATTTTTATTCCATCCAAAGTCCTACATTTTTACGGGTATACTTGAGAATTCGCCTCTTGGAAAGACATTTTGATTATATTGAGTATCAAAATATTCCTAGATGTCTAAACACATTGACGGATGCATTGGATAATTGTGTGTTAGACAAACATTTGTGACATTTATATATCCAAACACACATTTTTAAAAAACAAATAAGTCGGTAGGAACTTTATATTAACATGTCAAAAGTTACAAAAAGTGTTTGTCCTAGGACCAAAATATCAAAATAGTGAAGCTCATGGCTTCATATACAAAAGCATCAAGGATGCCGCTCATTGTAAAAAATGACTACATGTGCCACTCTATGGAGCAGTCGACCAATAGATGTCAATACGCCAACTGTATGGCGTTGGTAGCGTCGAGGTAGTTCGTCCACCGTACTATCAGGGATGTTCATGGTTAATCCCTCTAGTTTCTACTCGATCTCCTCGAGATCCTCGACAACCACTCCTCGACCCACCACAAAATCTATCTCTCCTCACCTCTGAATGGGATATGATCCCAGAGGATCATAAGGTGCCACATCTGCATTATTGAGATCACTTGATTAGTCTTGGCTAAATGACAAAAACATTTTATATAATTAAAATATCAAAAACATCATATAATGAAAAAATAATTCTTACCTATGTCTCCCCATTGATATTCCTCAGGTAGAGCTAAGTTAGGATCCCCATGGAAGTCTGTCCCCGTGTAAGCATAGTCCTCCACCATGATTAGTTGATCTCTCAACCACTGGAAGAAATATTTGTCATATTTGGCGATAGGCACGCCGCCGTGACGAGCCCTCAAATCCACCCATATTTTCATATGTGGATCTTGTGGAGCGGGTATGCCCCACTCCACATGTATATGTAAGATGGGGACACTCTCCAAGAAGAAGGACACTAAAATTGATCCCTAACCAAACTGTTTCAACCGACCATTCCGACACTTTATCAGTTTCTTCTTCATATTCTTCAAGAGACCCTCACACCAATTGAAAACTTGGGGCTCCATACACTCTATGGCGTACTGAAAGTGGATTTGCAAAGCCATGTGGGGATAAGCACTCCCTACCATTCAAGTGATAATATAGAGGATGGTTCTCAATGGTAAATCTCTAACATCCTTGATGGAAACCTTGCCACTATGTTTCTTCATACCTAGAACACAGTGGTGTGCAACATAGTAGTCCATGGTTTATCCTCCACCCCTGCTTCCTGAGAGTGATACCTGAGAGCCTCAGTGAGATAACCCCGTCAGAAAGTAAATTTCATCTATCTCCAAGGTGAGTGTATTCACACCCACATGAAAGGTTTCTTCATTTACATCCCACATGTGGACTAGATACTCCAACAATCTCAGTTGGGCTCTCTCTCATGCCCTAAATTTTGAATAATTTCAGTAAACCACACTCTCGGAGTGCCATGACAGTGCCTGGTTCATTCTCGACAAAGTAGTCTTCTTCTGTGTGATCACGTTCCCTGTACTCGATCATTTTGACTGAGGAAAACCTGCCAAGCAACATCAAAAGATGATTAGATTCATATAAAATCAAATCTTGGAAGTTTTCCTAACTCATTTTTTTTTTCAAAAATTTAGTTGTGGTCGTTGCAGGGGATTGCTTCTACACAGAGTGACATTATCACACCCTGGCTATGTGTCCCCTGTGACAATTTGCGATCATCAAAGTTCACGATAGCATGAGCCTGCAACGATACCAAAGCGCAAGGACTCCCAAAAAATCGACCTTAACTCAAATTTAAACCAATAAAAATGAAATTTTAAACTATGAAAAGAGAAAGGGGAAAGAGATTACCTTTTTGACGGAAGCGGTTTGCAAAATGTTCCACCAGGCACTTTGAAATCGGTGCTTGAAATTTGGAAGAAAATGAGGGATTTGGGCACTGTTTGGGTGAAATTGCAAAATGAAATGTAAATGGGTTATTTTGACCTATTTTATTACTTTTTACCATATTTTATTGCAAATTAAATTATTTTTTGAATATTTTACCTATGCCCTAAGTCTAACAAACTTTGCAAAGTTTTTTCTATTACAGATTGAAAGATCTAAGGATGAGACGTTTGACATGGATCCTCCATTTTTAGTTGTTTTTGTGTGTTTTTCTTTTAGTGTTTTTTAGGAAAAACTCTGAGCACAGTCTTAATTATTTCTCATGCTCGCAAAACCATGAGAATGCAATCGAGTAACCTTTTATCGCTTTTTCGAACACACATTGGTAATGCGAAAAATGAACACTATAGAGTATCCTTTAAGCTCTTTTCAAGTTCCCTAAACACGAAAAGATAGTCGAGCGACCTTGTTCTCTTCACGCTCATAAAATTATTTGAAGAAAACATCTGATGAATGGTAGATTATCTATTTTTCGGTCTCGTCAGAATAACTTACGAAAAAGCACATTATGGAGTTTTCTTTAAGTGTTTTTCAAACTCTCTAAACATGAAAAAACCCTAAGTTTTCTTTCTTTGGACTCGTAAAACAAGCATCGAAAGGTCCATATGGGACCTGTTAGCACTTTGTAAACTTCGTTCAACTAAGAAAATGAATGACAGAGGAACCTACAAACCAACTTTGAGGCCGAAAACTAGCCTTTCTGACCTAGAGAGTGCTCTCTATGAGACTTCGTCTCTGTATAAGTTATGGCTTTAAACTGTCGGCTAGATTTAACACTTTTGTACAATATTTCTAGTTCTCTTGGCGAAAGAAAAGCAAGACCTTGGGCTATGGAGTCAATTTAAGAAAACGATAGAAAAAAATGACTTAGTGATTGAACTTGAGAGTATAAAGGATAAGTAAACAACAATATTTCAGTTAAAATTCATTATGTGTGGAAAGAGAAAAAAACATGAATCAACTCGGAGCACTGTTGGGGATGAATTCAAAGTTCACTTTAGAAGAAACACAATCGTCTAAATGGCACAAATATAGAGCACCATGCGGTGAATTCTAGATTCGAATCACGTTCTGATTTAGAAAAAATATAGATATGAATAAAGAACACATGAAATCACGTATGCAAAGAGAGAGTACCATACATCAAACTGCTACTGTTAGAATCTTTTCATCAAAGTTTCAAGACATTTTCATTAAGTTTCAATCGAGTTCGAAAGATACATTCAATAGTCACTATCTACATTGTTTTGCCAACCAACCTGGCTTACATTGAAAAGATGAAATATATAAAATCAAGCTCTGACTATTATCTGCTTGATGACTCTTCATATGGAACTTTACTATAAATAGAAACTGACTATATTCAATCGCACAATAACCGACATATTTTCCATGACAGTTTGGTCATCAACAAGATTTCATCCTTAGAGAGTGATGTGTCGATGATTTTCCCTTGACAGGGTATCCGGATGATCAAGTGCTCTGTCATACTCCTACCACCCATTGTAACAGCCCTGATTTCTTCTGCGCGATCATTCGTTGGAGCATGCATGTGGTGGGTAACCATGGACTGTCGCAAGTGTTTCCAAGATGATGTCACCATTTAGCGAATACCACCTTTATTCAAACTGTCACGTGTCCAATGTACACCTATCCTTTGTAATAGATGGGTCTCAAGCATTGCACGTCGTCTG
>JASDQU010790137.1:79696-104518 GCA_032191745.1 Picea mariana | reverse complement strand
AAGCCCTCTTGCAAGCATTGCAAGAAAGAAGGGAATGATGAGGACCATTGTTGGAAATTACATCCCGAGAAGAGACCGAAGTGGTTCAAAGAGAGGAAAGGGAGAGAAATAGTTGCAGCAACAACACGATCAACATACTTGGGATCGGATTCAGGTGATGAATCAAAAGTCTCATTGGTTGGTTTGAAAGGTAAAATTGATGATGGATTTGATTCTAGAAGTAAATTGCTTCACATAAGGGTCATAATGAGACATACTAAGGTCAACACATTGATAGATAGTGGATCTCAATCTAACTTGATTTCAAAGGAATTCGTTACACAATTGGGATTAAACACTCAGATACATCATAATCCTTACACACTTAAATGGATAAGAAAGAATCATCAATGGCACATAACAAAGAAATGCACATTAAAGTTTGCAATTTCATCTAAGTTTGTGGATGAGGTAACATGAGATGTGGTGCCATTCAAAGAATGTGGAATGGTCTTAGGAAGTCCTTACTTGTATGATCATAAAGAAATATTCTACAGGGAAAAGAATCAATATCACTTAATCAAAGCAGGCTAAGAATATGTGGTACATGATCACCATTTTAAAGAAAATCAATCTCTTCAAACAATGGAACAATTAAGAAAGGCAGCTCATGCAAGCAACACACCTGTAATTGTTTCAAATAAAGTAATCGATCTTAAGCAAGAAAAGGAGATGATTGTCTAATGGAAGAACAATCACACTTTGCTTCAAGATAAGTTAATGTCGTGCAAATATTACAAACATATTAGTTCATTTGTAGTGATATTTTTGATGCTATCATTAGTAATGTTTTCAACATGGATGATAGTGGCTTCAGTAAGATGTGATAGAGTACAAGTGGCTAACAATATGTTGCCAGTTATCAAGGTTGTTTTACAATTGATCTTGATGAGACAGATGCACAATACAAAGTTTAAAGACAGAGAACAAGTCCAATGGCCTATCCCACACTTGATGACTGGTCAGTAACCTTTTGGAGGAACAAAAGGTCTTTAGTGGGGAGGTGTGATCTAGGGACCAAAATGGGTCCAGGAAGGCCTAAAAATCAAAGTGCTCAGAATGGATTCAAAACGGATGTGTGCATAGGCCTCGTCGATACAAACCCAACACAACTTGAATGGGCTCAAACGAATGTCGTATGCAAGAGATATCTTGATCTTTTCATTTGGACAAACATGTAAAAAAAATGATGACTGTGCAATCTGTACAGTGTTGATGTGGCAGCTTACTGTACAAGATGTACGACCATACAAATGACATGGTAGGTTACGTTGGCACTGACGTGGGTAGGTACAGGTGGACCAGTCAGAGTGTGACACATGGCACCACTACCGGGGTGACATGTGGCACAGGCTGACATGACAAGGTATAATGTGTTGACGTGGAAAGTATGCTGATTGGGTAGTGTTTCCTGACGTGATAGAATGGTATCTTGACATGTGGATGATTTGTGGAAGAATGTGAAGGTGCCATGTGGCCCATTCCTAGGCTTCCATGTGGAACCCATCTATTGGTTCATTGGTTGTTTGACAAAAGTTTATGGGTCTGTGGGGGTCGAACCCATGACCTCCATGGGAGCCAAAGCTTTCATGTAGGCTAGGATAATAGCCCACCTACACGGTGGGTCTTAACAACTTATGGCACCACATGCATTTAAAGTGGAAGGATTGTGCTATCGGCTAAATTTAGGGCTGGGGAATAGCCCCCAACCCCAGCACAATACTCCACATGACCCTTCCATATGCTCTCATCATTAAAATTTTGGGCGCGGGTATATGGTACAACCCTGATCACATTGGAAGTGCATACGACCACTCCAATGGAACTATACACCTAGAATGAGAGATAAGGGGTTAGCCTCGGTCAGTAGGGCTAGCCCGCCAACCAGGGGGCATAACCATGGGTTACAACATCGAGGGACATAAACCTATGAGTGCATGTGGAGAATGGGACCGCGACCATATGGCATTGTATAAGATAAGAGGCCAATAATTAAGGGGCCAACGCACCAACAATTTAGCACCTGACCACATGGTGGGCACCCATATTCCCAGGAGCGTGGAGGAAGGTGGTTGCGCCCTTTATTTTTTCCAATAAGTATGTTTTATACTATATTGTATGAGTTTTATTGATTTTCTCAGCAGTTTTGAGAGATATTAGTCATTTTTGGAGGATCTTGGGCCCTTTTTGAAGCCAGATCTTGGGGAGAAGTTGGGAGGTTGTTACCCACTTCTAGTCTATATAAAAAATAGGTTCTTGAAGCCATGGAGGAGGTTGAGAATAGAGAAATTCTGAAGAATTTCCAAGCCAAAGCCATTTTTATGAAGGGAAGCCATTGAGGAGAGCACCTTTGCGGGCCATTTATGGGAGCTCCATTCATCCGATTTCAGTGCTGTCAGTTTTGTTGGTTTCTTGAGATTTTGTAGAACAAGACCAGATCAGTTTGTAACCTTTTTGGCACTATTATTATGTAATTTTAAATATTTTAACAAAAATAAGAAAGCCTCACCCACAGAGACAAAGGCCCAGAGATGTAGGCAAGATTGCCAAACTCCGTTATCACTTTGGTGTTTTATGATTTTCTTTTCTTCATGCTTATGTTCAGATATGTATATTATCTTATGGCTGCTATGTTTCCTCTTTCATTAGTTTCCTAAATGGTTATGTAACTCATGAAAAATAACTCAACCATTGTCGTTTAAAAGATCTTTTCGAATCAATCAAGATGCCAACTGCCGATGAATAAGGGACCCTAGACATGTATTATATATCCTTCTGTGTCTTGGGACACATTTCCTTTATTAATTTTAAATGGCTGGACAAAGGTGTACTAATTTTTTTTTCATTCTGCATTCTAAACCTATCCAACACCTTCTCTATGTACTCACCCCGAGACAATGTCAATTTGTGATTTTTCCTGTCTCTTGTTATTCTCATACCAAGGATTTTCTTTGCAACACACAAATCCTTCATCAAAAATGAATTAGCTAATTTCATCTTGAGCACATTTATATCTTGCACATTAGACCCTTCAACAAGCATGTCATCTACATACAATAGCAATATAATACAACTTCCATTTTCTAGCCTTTTAAAATAAACACAGTGATCAGAATGACATCTACTATAACCTTGTTCTGTCATAAACCTGTCAAAATTCAAATACCAATGCCTTGGAGCTTTCTTTAGGCCACACAATCTCTTCTTCAACCTGCATACCAAATTCTCCTTTCCTTTGACCTCGTACCCCTGTGGCTGTTGCATATAAATATCTTCCTCCAAATCTCCATGGAGAAAAGTTGTTCTTGCATCTAACTGTTCAAGATGAAAATATTCTACTACTGCAAGACTTAAAATAGTCCTAATTGAAGTCATATTAACAACAGGAGAAAATATTTCATCAAAATATATACCTTTCTTTTGTACAAACCCCTTTACAACAAGTCTATCCTTGTACCATTTTTTTCCTCCATCTTCTTCCTTCAACCTGTAAACCCATTTATTCTGCAATGATATTTTTCCTACACGCAATTGAACCAAGTTCCAAGTCTGTTTATTTACCAAGGAGTCCATTTCCTCTTTCATTCCTTTCTCCCACTTCTTTTTAGTTTCTACCTGCATTGCCTGTTCATAACTTTCTGGTTCACCAGAATCAGTCAACAATAAATAATACAATGAAGGAGAGTATCGTTCAGGGAGTCTACTTAACCTGATAGATCTTCTAACAAAAATTGCAGGAGTTTGAGGTACCCGCTTCTCCTATTGTTGTACATTTTGATTTTATGGTACCTTTGGATTTTTTTTTCCAGTGATCTCATCAATTACTGTGTATTCTGTTTTTTCTTTTTCCTATTTCTTTCCCTGCAACTGATATTTTTACATGACCTTCTCATTGAATATTACATCTCTACTCCTAATGATTTTTCAATTTTCATAATCCCACAAGAGATAACCAAAATCATTAACATCGTATCCAATAAATATACACTTCTTGGATTTTTTCTCAAGCTTTGTTCTATTTTCTTTATCAATATGGACAAATGCTTCACAACCGAAAGTATTCAAAAAATAATAGTTTACCTTTTTACCTGTCCATGCCTCCTCTCAAATTCCACAATACAAAGAGCTTGAAGGTCTTCTGTTTATTAAGTAAACAACAATATCTACAACATATTCCCAGAACTGTAAGGGCAACCCAGCATGCAATATCATACTCCTTGCATGCTCCATGATTATCCTGTTCATCCTTTCTGACACACCATTTTCTTGTGGTGTTCCTAGAACTGTTTTCTCTCTACAAATCCCATGGTATGAACAGTGATCATCCAACTCCTTGCTGCAATATTCACCTCCATTGTTTGATCTGAGACACTTCAACCTTTTTCCTGTCTCATTCTCAACCAAAACTTTCCATTTCTTAAAAGTATCAAAAACATCATATTTTTTGTCTAATGCAATAAACCCAAGTTTTTCTAGTTGTATCATTAATAAAAGTAACATAATAACAATAGCCACCAAGAGATGATACCTGAGATGGTCCCCATACATATGTATGCACAAGAGCTAACATTTCACTCTTCTTTTCTTTTCTGACTCTGAGAAATTTGACTCTCTTCTATTTTCCATAAACATAGTTCTCAGAGAAATCCAAATAAATTTGTTTAAGATATGGCAACAAATTTCTTTTGTGAAGTATATGCATCACCTTAACACTCATGTGCCCAAGCCTATGATGCCATAGTGTTGTATCCACTCTTGTAGAAGCTAAAGAGATAAAAGAGTCAGTATTACCAGTACATAAATACAATGTACCTACCTTCTCTCCTTTTGCTATCACCAATGACCGTTTGGTGACCTTCCACGCCTTATCTATAAATATAGATATACAACCCTCACTTTCCAACTGCCCTGTTGAAATTAGATTTTTTCTTAGATATGGAACATGTCTTACCTCTTTCAACAACAATTGGTTTTCATTCTTTTTCTTTATTTGTACCTTACCCATTCCAACAATTTTTCATGGTGCATCATCACTCAAATGAATTTGTCTAAAATCACCTTGAACATAATCTAGAAAATGTTTCATATGGGGTGTGGTATGAAATGAACCCCTAAATATACTACCCAAGACTCATAAATATTATCTACAGAAAGAATCCAAACATCTTGTAACACATCACATGTTACATTTTCTTCTTGATTTTTCTCCTGCTATCCATATGTTTGTTTATTTGGAACCCTGTAGTCTTTATTCAGACATGTCATTTCTTCCCACAATTCCAACACTCTATCTTTCCCAGTCTATTTTTCGATCTTCCCTTCCTATAATTTCCATGGTTCCCTAAGCCCTTTCCTCTATCCTTTTGTCTTCCCCTGTTCTCCATGGTCAACACATTCCTTGATGTCTCACTTGTGATTTTCCGTCACATATCCTCGCTAAGAATAATACCAACAACATCATCAAATTTTAGAGTGTTTTAACTAGAGACAAAGTTACTTACAACCATGACCAAGCCATTCCAACTTTCTGTCAATGAGCACAAGATTAGAAGATTCCCGACCTCATCATCAAAGTCCACTTTTACATAACTTAGCTGATTAGTAACCGTATTAAATTCATTTAAATGATCTGCAATAGATGCAGCTTCTGACTTATACATATTAAATAATCACTTCATTAGAAATACCTTATTGGATGCCAAGGGTTTTTCATACAGTTTATCCAATGCATCCATCATCTCCTTAGTTGTCTTTTCTTTTGAAATATTGAAAGCCACCGACGCTGCCAGGCTCAGTCATATCATTCCTAGTGCCTTTCTTTCAAGAACTTCCCATTCTTCGTCCTTCATGGTTGTCTACTTCTTTTCTATTCCGCCCAATGGTAGGAATATATCCTTCTGATATAAATAATCTTCCATCTGAATATTCCATAATTGGTAGTTTTGATCATTAAATTTCTCGAACCTAAACTTTCCATCTTTCACCATTGCTTCCACTCAAACCATGAACCCTCTTTTCCTGCGAGTTACCTTTTTCTCTGATACCAATTGTTAGAAAAAAATAGGATCGCAGAAAAATAAAATAAAATAAATGTGGAAATAAAACACAAAAGATACACAATACAATAGATACAAAGATATACATGGTTCACCCAATGTGAGCTACGTCCACCAGATAAATTGCCAGGTCCTTCCGTTATTATTGTCCAACAAAATGAAGGGATATAACCTAAAACACACCCACTGTAACTTCCTCTTCTTTCTCTCATAGTCTCCTCTCTCAGAATACAATATTCACACACATACACATCCACAATACAATTCCCTCATAAAAAAAGGGTTTCCTTCTAGGGAAAAAAACCCTAACATAAATTCTACCCTCAGATCTGGGACCTTATAATGAATGGTCTAGACTGACTATGAAATTACAATATTTTACAAGGAATTTTTTCCCAAAATCCCCTTGAACCCCCCTGATGACAATAGTGGGGGGGAAAGGACCCCCTTACCCCTGAAAGGAAATGGGATCCAAGCATGGCTGAAATAAACCTATGAATCAAGAAGATAATAAAGCTCCACAACCAATGATAAAATAAAAGAGGCTAGGAAAAATAATTGATCACAAATATAGGTTGATCCATGTCAAAGTAAGTTGTAATGATCATGAATATAACAAACTCACTAAATCTCAAAGCTTAAAAGGGTTAGGAATATTTATAAATGAATACCTCCTTTTTGAAGACACAACTAAATTAAAGAAGGAAGTTCAAAAGGTAAAAGAAGCCACGAGAGAAGGAAAATGGGAAATAATTAGAAATCGAAAAGATATTGTTAGGGATAGAGACCATAATGATAATACTAAATATGAATTTGAGACACTCAAGATCCTTTTTTGGAACTGTCATGCTTTCCATGGCACAAAGGTCCTATGATAAGTTGGATCTCGAGTGATGTTGAATATTTGTTTAGTTTAAACTTGGGAGCATGAAGAGTCTAAGGTCCCTAACATAGAAGGATTTTTATTGTGGTTGGCATGGAACAAAAAGTCCCACTGAAGAGGAATAGGAGGAATAACTTGTTGTATTAGAAAGAACATTTCTCTTCACACTCAACTTCATAAAATCAACCCTCTTAATCACTACATTTTGATAGAAATTTCAGACATTAATGCTAGGAAGATGTATATAGAAATTTGCTATTTTTCCCCTATTAATTATACTTTTTATAAGAAAAGCAATCTAGATAGAAATTGTCCCTATAATAATTTAGAAAAAAGATATTTATAGTTAGAAAAATGAAGGAAATATCCTCCTACTAGGTGACTTTAATGATAGTACTACAACTAACCAAGCTACTCTTTTAAGCAATGATTCCAACCATAATCCTTTATGGCTAGATGAGGACCTTGTTTGAGCTAATAGATACAAAATAAGCTCTAAACATCCAACTAAGAATTTATTGGTATTGAGCTATTCAAACTCTGCAACTCTCAAGACCTAATAATTTGCAATGGAGTAATGAAGTGGCTAAATGCCAACCAGATGAATTGTATTCATGGAATAGGTAGTAGTTTCGTAGATTATATGATATATTATATCCCCGTTTCCAACCAAATAGTAAGTTTTGACCTTTTAAATGACCATGAACCCGACTCTGATCATATACCTTTAACCCTAACTCTCAACTTTTCCTTGCATAGGAGCACCATGAAGAGAATCCTAATAATCAAAGATAAATTTTATTTGACAAAACTAATGTTGACCTTCTCTTAAAAGATTAAAATAGTGAATTACATCTCCTAACTTATAAGGACAACATTGAAGAACACTATCATAATTTTACAACTACCCTTTCCACTTCTATCAACAAGTTCTCTTTCGAGGTGTCTTGTAAAAAGAATAATAGAAAAACCAACCCTTGGTATGATAAATATTGTAAGATTGCTAGGAAATCCATTAGGGATTCTTATAATGAGTCCTTAAAACTTGATAAACTCAATACGTACAAATCCCTAATTAAAAAGAAAAAAAATGTATTATATCAATAAAAGGAAAGCGAAACTTTCACAACTATCTAAGCTTGATCCTAAGAAGTTATGGAGGAAAATTCTAATCCACAATACTAAATAAAATAATATGATTCCCTTAAGGGAATGCAATTCCTACCTTTAAAGTCTTTACATGTTCCCTAATTCCATGGAAACCATTCCTATTGTCCCTACTGAGGATGAAGTTTTTTCTTTGGATGACATGGAGTTTAGGGTTAATTGACTTGCAAATGGGAAAGCTAAGGACATGGAAGGCTACCAAGCTAAAAATTTTAAAATCAGAGGGCTTATCCTCATCCCTCACATACACAAGCTCTTCAATTTAGCAGTCAAGCATGACTTCCCTAAACCCTGTATGTAAAGCCTCCTTGTTCCTATCTTTAAAAATGGGAATAGAAATATTCCCTCTAATTATAGGACTGTTATGATTATCTCGATTTTTGCTAGGCTTTATGGAATTATTTTGGAAAATAAGATTAGCCTTTGGATAGAAAGTCACGGTGAAAGATCTAAAGGCCATGCCATTTTTAGTAGATATCATTCAACTGTGTACTATCTTGTTACCTTTAGGATCATTGCAGAGGAAAAACCTTTGAGATAGGTTGGAAGAGATTAAAGTGCCTTTCGAGTTGAGGGCTGTTGCAATAAGGTCGTATGAGAGTGTTATTTCCAAGTTTAAGAACACTAAGGGCTGGTCGAAAGAGATTAACTACAATATTGGAGTCAAACAAGGTTGTCCCTTGTCCCATACCCTTTTTGGCATATATGTTGAAAAGTTAGAAGATTGCTTGGAAGAAGAAGGTTGCATCGACCTTACTCTCACTGGTATAGTCATCAATATTCTTCTTTATGCTGATGATATCATTCATATGGCGAGGAGTCCCCATGATCTTGGAAAGAAACTAATAATCCTCAAGGAGTTTTGCTCCAATACGAGTATGACTGTTAATGCTGAAAAGACTAAGGTCATGATCATTAAATCCAATAAGATCATTTATGATACCTTCGTATATGACAACAACAAGTTGGAGGAAGTGTCTTCATACAAATATCTTGGAATCAATATTCACCACAAGCTCAACTGGAATTATAACATTGAGAAAAGGATTATTGGGGGATGGAAATCTTATTATGGGCTTGAAAACAATTGTTAATCAACTGATATTTGGATATGGGATAAGAAGAAACTCCTCTTTGAGACTCTTTTTACACCTATTATTCTATATGGATGCAAAGTCTAAGGATGCAATGTCTCTCATGAATCCTGGAGAAATATAGAGTGTTGACGATAAAAATCACAATGAGGATTTCACCTACAAAGTATTGCTAAAGCCTATTATTATAAGCTAACAAAATATATAATACTAGTAGGTGGGACCCCCTTGTAGATTGGAGGATCAGATTTGGTTCTTATTTGATGTTTATGCTGTTGTTCGACACTACTATAGGGTTCTACATGATTTATGAAATCTTGGTTTTATTTGCGACATAATGGCAGATGGATAATGCATGTTATGTGTTGGTTCTGTTGCTCTAGGATCTAATTTCATGTCATGATGGAGTATGTTATCCATTGTTACCTTGCTATTTTCTCCTTGATTCATTACTTGTGACACTTGCACAAGATACATGTTAGTAACAACAAATAAGAGAAATTAAAAATAGATAAAAGAAATATGAACCAAATACAAAAGGAAGAAACTAAACTATGCTACTATGATACTATGATACTATGCTACATTATATGCATTGAAATTAAAGAAATGGTGTTAGTCCTAACTAACCATTATAGTGGATATATGATGTATTGAGTTACACGAAGGCACATTTGATATGTGTTATGGTATGGTTGGCAATGGTTAAATGGTTAAATGTGATATGAGGTGGCACATTTGACAAGTAATGGATGTTAGTTTCGATGCATGGATTAATTGAATGGATTAATTGATGGATGGTTGGTGTGTACTAAGTAATTGAATGGATAGAGGATGGAAGCGACATGAATTTACTGCACGTCACTTCATACCTCTCCCATTGGCCATTACCCTAGCTTGGCTATATTCAATTGTTGTTCGCTGTGGTTAAGCTCCGATTTTTAGGCAAGGGAAGAATTGCTCAACCAAGCTCGCGTTTTTAAGGATTTTTGGTTACATGTATGTCTTTTCCGCCATCCATGAACTCGCTCTGGTTATGAAATAGATATTGGATCGGTGATGTATTGGTCTATTCTTTTTTTGAGACTAGAAACTATGTAAACTTGTGATATTTCTCTAGAATGGTTGGTTGTCTGTATTCATTGTAAATAAAAAAAATGGATAATGAAGTCAAGATTTTATTTATGATTCTATGTGGTGGAAGCCATGAAGGTTCTCTGTTGTCTTATGGGTTTTGGTTGAAGGGTTTCATTTAGTCCAGATTTGCTGGAAGTTTCCACATAGTTCTTGTAAACTTACTAGTCGTATTTGGTGTTATGGGGTTGTTGTGTTTGATTTTGAACCACCTTGGGTCACTGCATATCATTTTCACCTAGTAGTAGGCTCGTTATGTTATTGGTGTCTTCACAATGGGTTATGATGGCTATTATGCCAAGAGGCTCGCTTTAGGGGTTGGTTGCTATTTCATGGCTATGCTTTTATACCATTATTTGTTTTTTGGGGAGAACCACGAGGGTTATGCCCTACGTGTTCTCGACATTATTTATTGTCCAGTGAGGAACCTCTGCTCCTCTGTTCATAATCTCTCCTGCCTGGTGTGAACTGTCACTCGTCTTGCAAATAAATGGTTATGTGGTCTGTGTATCCACCGTGTTATCTCGAAGGGTTGTCCTCTGCAATTGGTGTGGTTGACTCCAGTATCCTTGTGTTGGTTCCACTGAGCAAACCCTTGATTACTCAGAGCCCACCTTTGATTTTTTTAAGCCCAATTTTGATAAAAAAACCAATTATTTTTGGTCTGGCACATGGTTGACTATCATGAGTTGGTGGAGTATCGTCGACAGTGGTTGATTATTGGTTATCTCTGTCAATAGCGTTGACAATGGTTTTTATGATTGGTGTATAATTGTTGTATTCTTTTATTGTGGTGATTGATTTGATAGTTCAACATGTTTTAAATTGGTTGATTTGAGAAATGGATTTGGGCATACAGTTGCTGTATCCTTGTATTGGATTGATAACTCAACATCGTTTGATGTTTTGATTCAAAGTAACTAGACATGTACAGTCACAGAAATGCTCTTGCGTTTTGAATGGTCTGTGTGTTCCTACAACATCGTATAATTTGAAATGATGGTTGTTGTTACTGTGTGTTCAAATTTCCAATAAGGATTATTGCAATTGAAATATTGATGATTGTGTTTTGGGCTGTCCACTGTGTATGTTTGATGGATATTGTGCATCGTATCATTGGTTGCACCATCAGAGATGGTCACGAGTTCTATAACAGTATGGTTTCATTGCAATTTAATTGTTAAATTGAATTAAGGAATGGAATCGAGCAAGATTTTAAAGGAACTTGTTTCTATGTTTGATTTGAAGGATTGGTTTATGACAATAGTTGATGGTTTGGATGCTGAACAGAGTCGATACAAATGACTGTGTGTTCATTGGAATTGTGTTAAATGTTAAAAATAAGAAGTGAGAGGAAACATAATCCTTGTACAAGTTGTTTTGGAAGGTATATTATTTTGAATATGATGACACTGTGATTAGTTGAAAGTGTTAAGGTTTTAAATGTGAACAATGAGCAAGTTTAACACACAATAATGGTTAAATTACACACAGTGATTTTTTAATTGATCACAACAATTGTTTGGATAGTGTTGAAACGTTTGCATTAAATACAAAATTGTTTTATGGATTACTTAATTGGTTTTATGAACAATATCCAATTTTTTCCCTTACCATTATTTCACTTTTCGCTAATTACAATCCCCTCTCCTTCCCATATTCATTACTTACTCCTTGTTCCTAAAATTTAATTACAGTTAAGAGGAACTCTGTATTATAACAGTTTGAAATCGTAGTTTCTTGGATGGATTACAGTGATATGTTCTTTGGTTTACATTACAATTGATTGTTGTTGTCTATGAGCAGTTAATATGGTCTTCCCCCCCTCATTTTAACATTTTTTCTCTCAATACAACCCCTAGCATATCCCAAAACCTTTGCTCACTCCTTGCTCATTGACAACGATTAAAAAATTTGTATGGATTGGATTGCATGAGTCTAATATGTTGCTGAGTCAAAATTTATTTCATATTTTATAAGGAGTCGTCATGTATGTTTGTTAAAGAGACTATTTGCTAATCAATTATGCATACAGGAATGAGATTTTTCAGTTGAGGTATCCATGGCAGAGGTAACCGAGGAAGAGGTAATTGGAACAGGGGCCCTAGAAGGCCAAGATTCTCCATACACTTTGATGCTGATTCGCAAGAGTTAGGCCAGTTGTTTTAGGCTGGGTTTTTTAATTGGATTGGGTAAGGAGTGGTCCAACCTATGCCTAAAAGGCCTCCCTTCCAAGCCCCACATGTCCTTGGTATCCCTGTGCCCCCTCATGTCTCATTACATCCTGAAGTTCCCAAAAAGGATGGATGGCAAGAGATTGTCCAGCCGACAGTCTCCCAACATCGTAGCTGATCTAACTTGTCTTTACCTACTCCCTCGCCTATCAATCAAATTGTCCAGGCTGCCCCTGTCCACTCACTACTTCAGTCTTCCTATGTGAGTAAAATGTTGAAAATCGAGGCCCACCATGCCCTTGACAAAGGAAAATCCACTACTGCCCCTTCCTCACCCTCCAATGGCTCTGATAAATCCATGTCTTCCCGGATGCATTTGAGGGATGATTGATCTCATGTGATCAACGAGATTAGGCCTAAAGGCTCAGCACATACTAAGGCAAATTCAGAGAGATCAAAATGTGACAACAACAACAAAGGAAGGATTGCCTCTTAGAGTGGGAAATATGGATTTTAAGTTTTATTTTATTTATTGTTCATGGCAGTTGACCTCAAAATTTTTGGACAACATGCTATTTTTGGATACATGAGTAATATATTTTGAAAACAATTTCAAATATCATTGAGATAAATTGTCAAATATGAATGTGATGATGGAAGTCACAAGGAGGGATGTTTTGTTTAATTAAATAGTTGTGTTATGATTGTTAAAAGCTAAAGGGAGTCATAAGGGGTCCCACCTACTAGTTATTATTTATTTAAAAACCCTTATTATGATTTATTACTTTTCCCCCTAACTAAAAAGTTGGTTGAGTTTTTAGTTAACTTAACTAATGAAGTAGTTCAACTACTTCAATCAATTCTAATTTTCTTAAAGGAAAAAGGAAAGGGAGGAACATGGGGAGAAGAAAAGGAGAAACATACTAAGGTTTTCTCTTAGAGTTTTTTGTTGAGATAATTCAGTTTTCATTCATTCCTTAATTCACCAGAAGCCTAATTCTTTTTTATGATAGCAGGGTCCTATTGTAGACAACAAGATTCAAGGTTGAATTACATCATTCAGACACTTGTTTTTCAAAGGTGTTGATATATATTTGATAGTCTGTGTACACTTGTCTATTTGTGAATTAGTTTTCATGACTGACAAAGGCTATTGTGCAGAGTCTAGTGGGCAACATTATGTGGCAAGCGGATCCATATTTTCAAGTTTAGTTTTTCTATTTTATGTTAGAAGTCCTTTTGTATGTTTCATTGGGGACGTCTAAGTTTGAATTTGGTCCAAAAATTCCTTAGGAAATTTTGTAAAGAGAATGATTCTTTGATGAATTGGAATGAAATAAAGGATTGCTTTATGTCTCATATGTGTTGATTATTGACTTGGTGTCTTTACTTCTGTCTCTATATTTATTTTAGCATCTGATATATTCAGAAAATTATATAAAAAATGAGTTTTTCAACAAGTTTTTAATTATAAAAAAACAGCCTAAGCACTTGTAAACGATACTTGTGAATTAGGATATTCGTTTTGATGGCTATAAACATAGGGTGATATTCCTGTCTATCTTGATTTAGCCAAGCAGTATCTGAATTTTTTTGAGTAAGATCATTTCATATCTTTTCCTCAACATTTATTTGGAGACGATACTGGGGAGATATTCAATATCTCTCTGGTTAATTTTTATGCTTGATTAGCATCAAATACATCTATTTTTCTGATATTGATTCTTTGACTGTTTTATTTCTTAATGACTGTGCTTGTTGCAATGTAGCCCAATATTGAGCCCGGTCTTCAATATCAAACTAGCATTACTTTAAATTTATTCAACACCATTTTAGACACTGCCAATACTCATGCTGAGCTTAATCATGCATGGGTAACAATTGAACGAGATATTTCTTCCCAAGAACATTGGGAAGCTAGATGTAGATAGCCTAGAAATCATCTGTAACTTCCTTGTTCCTTTAGTTTTGGCCTTACTTTCATGTCCTTAGACTCTCGTGTTTCTAGAAGAAGAAGAGGCTTATCACCTGAAATTAATCCTATTGCTGAAATAGGAAGAAGGAACGTTATGTTGTCAACCCAACAAAGTGATCTAAGGAGAAATTTGTCTGATTCATCTAGTTCATCTTTTTATCCCTCACCTATAATCAACAAGATGGCATCTAGTGGTGGCTCTGGTGGAACTGGAAGTGCTTCCTCCTCTCAGACTTCATCTTTGTTAGTGATTGGTAGCTTATATAGCCACCATATCCCTGTCCAATCTACCACGAATCCCACCAAAGTCATTAAAAAGTATGGGCATTTTCATTTTGAAGAAGATGCCACAACCACATCGTGGCATGTGTCCTCTCCTCTTAACCTAGCACCTGCTACTCATCCACTTCCTAAGTTCAAAGAGCATCTCCCTAGGTTTTTGGGAAATAACATTGTCACTACAAATGAACACCTGGTGGAATTTTCTAATGCCAGTCACAATATAGGAGCCAATGACAACGATACTTGCATGCACTTGTTCGTCAATTCCTTGGAAGGAAACGCTGCGGCTGATTTCTTTGACATTCCTCCTAAGATTCTATATACTTGGGAGGAGTTAGTTTATTGGTTCAGATCCACCTATGGGAAATCCAAAAGCCTAGCTAAATAGTTACGGGAATACAATAACATTGCCTATAAGGATGGTGAGACCATCAAGTATTTCAACTTGCGTTTCACCAAGCTATACAATCAAATCCCTGAACTCATTCGACATTAGAACCAAGCCTCTTTCATGCATTACTACAATGCATTACCTTATCGCTATCATCATAGGCTTGAGGAAAAATCCATTGATAATCTCAGTTTTTCTTTGCATACTTGTTTAGAGTATGAAGAACAACTCGAAAGAACAGATCTTCCCCAGGGAGAATCGGTTAAACATACAAACATGTCCACCCTCTTACAACTAGTACAAGATATGAATAATTGTATGATAGCGTATGAGTGAAAGGAAAATGTCTCCCCTCTAACACCTGGAGCTTCATCCTCTTCTACACCTCCCTTTAGAAACCCAATTGAAAATAATTTTTAGCCTAAATCTATCTTGCCTCAAAGTTGGTGTAACTTTTGCGAGGAACACCACAAGGAAGCCGCATGTGAGGTAAGAAAGAGTGCCAGAGATAAGATCTTTGGTAAAAGACTAGAAACTACCATCATCATCCTAGATTTTGCAGAGATAGAAGATGTCATGATCATCAATACTAGGAACAAATCCTACGCTCCCAAAGGAAAATATGACCCTCCCCGCAATTCTTCTAGTCCAAGCTCATCATCACCAACTGCTACGGTTCAGGTTCCTAAGGTTCCTGACAATCAAGAAACAACTCCCCCTCTCCCCTCTTCCAAATACAATATTCTGAATCAGTTGGCTAACATCAAAGAAGATGCCACCCTTTTCGACATGGTTGCCATCCATGAACAATAGAGGCATCTGAAACAATTCATGGAAGGAAAGGCTTCCGTTGTAGCCAACCTCTCTGAAGAAGTGAATGAAGAGGATTCATTTGTAAATAAAGTAGGTGTACATAAATTTAGATACCCTGTAAAAAATACCCCTTTTTATATTTCTGTAAAGATTATGGATAATATTTCCCATTATTGCCTCATTGAAGGAAGTTCAGGCCCAAGTGTGATGTCGAAGATTATTATGGAAGAGCTAGGCTTGTCTTGTACAAATGAAAATGCCAGAAGCATGCTCTCCTATAATAGCCTACAACAAACAACCATAGGTGAGATTAAGGATGTGACCTTAGTTTTGTGCACACACCCTGAAATAAGGACAACCCTTAGTATTCAGATAATTGATATGCTAGTAAGAAATTACTCAATCATCTTAGGAAGAGATTTAAAAGCCTTAATGGGTGGATACCTCTCACTCGAAGGAACACATTTATCCATTCTTGGAATGGTAAAAACATTATATTCCTTAGAGAGGGAAGTATTTCACCTTACATAGAGAGTGTCCCACAACCTAATGTAAACTATATCAAATAATACCTAGTAGTGTATTCCATCTTTTCTGAGGAGGATAAATTTCCCTTGGAACAAGTTGATTTAGATGATGGTATGTGGCACATGAAATTTGATGGTTCATGTTCTAATGAAGGTAACGAAGCTGGAATTATCTTGATTTATCCTGTAGGAAAAATACATAACTTTTCTTATAGGTTGGAGTTTTATTGCACGAACAATGTCACTAAATTCGAAGATTTATTACTAGGCATTGAAAATGCCTATAATATTGGCTGTGGTCACCTTTCAGTTTTTGGGGATTCTGAGCTTGTTGTGAACCTTGTACGTAAGATTTACTCCCCTAGCAACAAGTTGATGAAACGATACACCCAAATTGCTTGGGAACTTATCTCAAACCTATTATCTTTCAACATCACTCATGTTAAGAGGGAATTGAACTCAATGGATGATCGATTAGTTGTTTTTGCATCGTCTCCTAATCGACAACTTCTACCACATAAACCTGGTTGTACTTTTCAATCTCTATATCGTCGACATATCCCTGAAAATATAGAATCTTGGCAGGTCTTCCCTAGCGATGAGAGCATCTGTTCTTTCATTCAAAATGAACCCTATAAGCCGAAGGAAATCATATCCATAGAAGATAAAAAAATTCCTAAAGGCTTGACTCCTCTAGAGAGTTATTTTTCAATAAGTGATGCAGGCAATAAAGAGAAAAAACATAAGAGGAGTCAAAAGGGAAGGTGGGTGAAACCATCTCCTTGAACATTGGGACACCCGAGTCTCCAAACAATGTAAAATAGGTACCCAATGTTATAATGAAGAGGAAATGAAGTTTGCCAAGCCACTTGGTGAATTTCAAGATGTTTTTGCTTGGTATTACAGGGATCTTCGTGGTTTCAATATTGGTTTTATACCACATGATATCCCCATTAGGGAAGGCATGAAACCATTTAGGCAAAAAAAAAAGACCTATTAACCCTGCATTGAAAGAAACTATTCAAAGGGAGTTGGAAAATTTCTTGAAGGTTGGAATCACCTTTCCGATCAAATACCCTGAATGGGTTTCCAAATTGGTACTTGTTCCAAAGGTCACTGATCATATTAGATTCTACATTAATTTTTCACATTCAATCAAGCTATTATGAAAAATCCTTTCCCTCCTCCTGATACGGAAATGATTCTGCAACAAGTTGTAAGGTGACAGATGAGGCCCTTAATTGACAGTTTTTTTGGTTGCAATCAAATCAAGGTAAAAAGGGCAAATGCTTACAAAACCAAATTTATCACGAATTGGGGTACCATGACTTATGAACGTGTGCTTTATGGCTTACCTAATGCAAGTACCACTTTTAAAATACCTCTACAAATAACTCTCCACGAATTAATCAACATTCATATTTATCTTGATGATCTACTTGTATACGTTAAAGGGTTGTTAATTACTTCAAAAATTCAAGAATTATGGCTGGATCCTTTCAAAATTTCCTTTGTCCTGGGTACTAATTCTTACATTCTAAAAGATTTATAGGAGACATTATTCTCCTACAACACTAACGGTTCCCACTTGAAACATTATGTGGAACCAACTTGAAAGATTTTAACGTTGTTTGGATTTTTTGTATATTAGTAGTCTAGCTCTGCTTTCATTTTTCCACTGTTTTTTTCATTTATGATTTTACAGTAGTTTGATTTCTGGTTTCTATTTTTAACATTTTTCTACTTCTTTTAAATTTTCGTCATTTTATTTCTGATGTTATAAATTTTTCAATTTTAATTCCGTCATGATTTTTATTGCTTTTCCATATTTTAGTTGATTTTGGTCAATAATAAGATGTTGGATCAGTTCTGCCACAATGACACTCCTGAAAGATATTGTTAGTCAATAAAAATCAAGCTTACATAGCTGTTACGATGTTCCCCTCGAAAGCACTTGAATTTGCTATCTTCTTTCACTGCCGTCTTTTAAAGAAATTGGTTATCTCCTGCTTCTGCTTTCCATTTCTTTATCCATTTGATAATTTAAAAGAGCAAGTCCATAATTTTTCTCCTTGAAGTAAAGAGTTGATTCTGGTTGAATGCTTATGCACACAGTGGTAAAACCCCCTCGTACTTAACATTTTTCATGAGTTATTCCCGAATCCCCGATCATTTTTCCATTAAATCCACTCACTTCCCCCTATTGCATAATCTTCCTGGTTAAATGTGATATGAGGTGGCGCATTTGGCAAGTAATGGATGGTAGTTTTGATGCATGGATTAATTGATGGCTAGATGGCATGTATTAAGTAATTGAATGGATAGAAGATGGAAGCGACGTGCATTTACTACATGTCAGTCCATACCTCTCCCACTAGATGTCACCCTAGCTTGGCTATTGTTCAATTGTTGTTTTCCGTGGTTAAGCTACGATTTTTAGGCAAGGAAAGAACTGCTCGACCAAGCTCGCGTTTTTAAGGATTTTTGGTTACAGGTATGTCTTTTCTGCCACCCATGAACTTGCTTTGGTTATGAAATAGATATTGTCTTGAAGATGTATTGGTCTATTCTTTTCTTGAGACTCGAAACTATGTAAACTTGTGATATTTCTCTGGAATGGTTGGTTGTCTGTATTCATTGTAAATAAAAAAAATGGATAATGAAGTCACGATTTTATTGATGATTCTGTGTGGTGGAAGCCATGAAGGTTCTCTGTTGTCTTATGGGTTTTGGTTGATGGGTTTCATTTGGTCCAGACTTGCTGGTCGTCTCCACACAGTTCTTGTAAACTTACCAGTCATATTTGGTGTTATGGGGTTGCTTTGTTTGATTTTGAACCACCTTGGGTCACTACATATCATTTTCACCTGGTAGTGGGATCATTATGTTGTTGGTGTCTGCGCAATGGGTTACGATGGCTATTATTCCAAGAGGCTCGCTTTAGGGGTTGGTTGCTATTTGATGGCTCTGATTTTATATCAACATTTTTTTTTTTTGGGAGAACTGTGAAGGTTATGCCCTCATGTTCTCAGTGTTATTTATTGGCCAGTGAGGAACCTCTACTCCTCTATTCATAATATCTCCTGCTTGGTGTGAACTGTCACCCTTCTTTCAAACAAATGGTTATGTGGCCTGTGTGTCCACCGTGTTGTCTCGAAGGGTTCTCCTCTGTAGTTGGTGTGGTCGACTCCAGTTTCCCTGTGTTGGTTCCACTGAACGAACCCTTGATTACTCAGAGCCCACCCTTCATTATTTTAAGCCTGATTTTGATAAATGAACCAGTTATTTTTGGTCGGGCACATGGTTGACTCTCATGAGTTGGTGGAGTATCGCCGACAGTGGTTGATTATTGGTTGTCTCTGTTAATAGCATTGGCAATGGTTTTTATGATTGGTGTATAATCACTGTATTCTTTTATTGTGGCGATTGATTCGATAGTTCAACATGGTTTAAATTGGTTGATTTGAGAAATGGAATTGGGATTATAGTTGTTTTCTCCTTGTATTGAATTGATAACTCAACATCGTTTGATGTTTTTATTCAGAGTAATTAAACATGTACAGTCACATAAATTATCTTGCATTTTTAATGGTCTGTGTGTTCCTACAACATCGTATAATTTGAAATTATGGTTGTTGTTATTGTGTGTTTAAATTGCCAATCAGGATTATTTTAATTGAAATATTGATGATTGTGTTTTGGGATGTCCACTGTGTATGTTTGATGGATATCGTGCACACTATCATTCATTGCAACATCAGAGATCGGCATGGGTTCTATAACAGTATGGTTTCATTGCAATTTAATTGTTAAATTGAATTGGGGAATGGAATCGAGCACGATTTTAAATGAACTTGTGTCTGTGTTTGATTTGAAGGATTGATTTATGACAATGGTTGATGGTTTGGATGCTGAACAGAGTCGATAGAAATGACTGTGTGTTCATTGAAATTTTGTTAAATGCTAAAAAGAAGAAGTGAGAGGAAACAAAATCCTTGTACAGGGTATTTTGGAAGGCATATTATTTTGAGTATGATGACACTGTGATTAATTGAAAGTGTTAAGGATTCAAATGTGAACATTGAGCAATTTTAACACATAGTAATGGTTAAATTACACATAGTGATTGTTTAATTGATCACAACAATTGTTTGGTTAGTGTTGAAACGTTTGCATTAAATACAAAATTGTTTTATGGATTACTTAATTGGTTTTATGAACAATATCCGCTCTTTTCCCTTACCATTATTTCACTTTCCGCTAATTACAATCCCCTCGCCTTCCCATATTCATTACTCACTCCATGTTCCTAAAATTTAATTACAGTTAAGAGGAAATCTGTATTATAACAGTTTGAAATCGTAGTTTCTTGGATGGATTGCAGTGATATGTTCTTTGGTTTACATTACAGTTGATTGTTGTTGTCTATGAGTAGTAACCATGGTCTTCCACCCTCATTTTAACATTTTTTCGCTCAATACAACCCCTCACATATCCCAGAACCTTTGTTCACCCCCTGCTCATTGACAACGATTAAACAATTTGTATGGATGGGATTGCATGAGTCTGATATGTTGCTGAGCCAAAATTTATTTCATATTTTAAAAGGGCTCATCATGTATGGTTGTTAAAGAGACTATTTTCTAATCAATTATGCATACAAGAATTATATTTTTCAGCCGAGCTATCCATGGTAGAGGTAACCGTGGAAGAGGTAATTGGAATAGGGGCCCTAAAAGGCCAAGATTCTCCATACACTTTGATGCTGACTCGCAAGAGTTAGGCCAACTATTTCAGACTGGGTTTTTTTATTGGATTGGGCAAGGAGTGGTCCAACCTAGGCCTGAAAGTCCTCCCTTCCAAGCCCCACAGGTCCCTGGTATACCCATTCCCCCTCATGTCTCATTGCAACCTGAATTTCTCGAAAATATGGATGGAAAGAGATTATCCACCCGACAATCTCCCAACATCGTGGATGGACTAACTTGTCTTTACCTGCTCCCCTGTCTATCAATCAAATTGTCCAAGATTCCCCTCTCCAATCACCAGTTCAATCTTCCCATGCAAGTAAAAGGTTGAAAATCGAGGCCTGCCATGCCCCTGACAAAGGAAAAGCCACTGTTGCCCCTTACTCACCCTCCAAAGGCTCTGATAAATCCGTGTCCTCCTGGATGCATTTGAGGGACAATTTCTCTCATGTGATCAATGAGATTAGGCATAAAGGCTCATCACAGCCTAAGGAAAATTCATAGAGATCAAAAGGTGACAACAACAACAAAGGAAGGATTGCCTCTCAGAGTGGGAAATATGGATTTTAAGTTTTATTTTATTTATTATTGATGATAGTTGACTTTATAAATTTTGGACATCATGTTATTTTTGGATATATGAGTAATATATTTTGAAAATAATTTCAAATATCATTGAGATAAATTGTCAAATATGAATGTGGTGATGGGAGTCACAAGGAGGGATGTTTTGTTTAATTAACTAGTTGTGTTATGATTGTTAAAAGATAAAGAGAGTCACAAGGGGTCCCGCCTACTAGTTATTATTTATTTAAAAACCCTTATTATGATTTATTACTTTCCCCCCAAACTAAAAAGTTGGTTGAGTTTTTAGTTAACTTAACTAATGGATTAGTTCAACTACTTCAACCAATTCTAGTTTTCTTAAAGGTAAAAGGAAAGGGAGGAACAGGGGGAGAAGAAAAGGAGAAGCATACTAAGGTTTGCTCTTAGAGTTTTTGTTGAGACGATTCAGTTTTCATTCATTCCTTAATTTATTAGAAGCCTAATTCTTTTTTATGATAGCAGGGTCCTATTGTAGACAACAAGATTCAAGGCTGAATTACATCATTCAGACACTTGTTTTTTAGAGGTGTTGATCTAGATTTGATAGTCTGTGTAGAATTGTCTGTTTTTGAATTAGTTTTCATGACCGACAAAGGATATTGTGCAGAGTCTAATGGGACGCAGTTTATGGCAAGCTGATCCAACTTTTCAAGTTCATTTTTTTTATTTTCTATCAGAAGTCCTTTTGTATGTTTCATCGGGGACGTCTAAGTTTGACTTTGGTCCAAAACTTCCTTAGGAAATTTTATAAAGAGAACGATTCTTTGATGAATTGGAATGAAGTAAAGGATTTATTTATGTCTCATATGTGTTGATTATTGACTTGGTGTCTTTAATTCTATCTCTATATTTATTTGAACATCTGATATATTCAGAAAAATTATGTGAAAACTGAGTTTTCCAACAAGCTTTTAATTATAAAAAAACAGCCTAAGCACTTGTAAACAATACTTGTGAATTAGCATATTAGTTTTGATGGCTATAAACATAGGGTGATATTCCCTTATATCTTGATTTATCCAAGAAGGATCTGAAAATGTTTGAGTAAGATCATTTCATATCTTTTCCTCAACATAGAGCAAATCTAAAATAATCTCAAAATTAAAGGAAATACACCCTATCCCATCCTCCTCTTAGTGGCAAGCCTTTCCCCCATTGAGAGCATGACTATGACTAGATATGTAATGTATAAGGACAAGTTAAACAACATGGAAGAAAAGGGGCTTCCTAAAATTGCTTCAAAATCCATTCGTAACCACCTTCGACTCAAGCAAGGATGACGAGTCTTGGCTAAGCCATTGGAGAATCATGGAATAGATCATTTTGCAGAATAATGATACTATTAAAAATATCATTAAATCAACATTTAAGGAGAAAATGTGGTGTGATAAAGAGTTAGAGGAAAAACAAAAATTAAGGTATTATAAGGATGTAATCAACCCTAATCTAGAAGATCAAAATTATCTCTCTGTTTTGAAAAGTGTAAAGAAAAAAATAAGCATTGCTAAGATAATAACAAATTATCACAAGCTCCATAGTGAAACTGGGCATTAGTCAATTCCTAAAATGCCACAGGATGAAAGAGTGTGTCACCTTTATGACACTAAGAAGGTTGAAGATGAAAAACACTTTCTCTTAGATTGTCCAGCCTATACCCAAATTAGATCTCAATTTTAAAATATTTGTCACACTACCAACCTTCCTAACCTTTTAACTCAACAAAACTATGGTGATCCTGGAAAGATTCTCTTGATGCTTTTTGATCACAAAAACAAAATTCTAAAGAATTGCAAGTAATCCCTTACCCTCTTAAGGTCTGATAGACCAATTCGATCATCATTGTCATTGAGAATAACAATTTAGGTAGATTTATCATGTTCGTAATGAAAATAAAAGTTCTAATGAAATTTTTGTATTTAGAATAAAAATTTAAATAGATCTGTTATGTTTGTAATGAAAATAAATTAAATAAAATTAACAAATATAAGTGCATCTTAATTTCAAAAATTTTAAATGGTGAAAAAATTGTAATTTTTTTATACCTCCTTATTAGACTTATAATTAAAATAATCTATACTACTCTGTAGTTTTGAAATTATATCTCTGTGGTTTTGAACGTGAATAATATTTCTCTGCTGTTTTGAAGGAGATATTTTATTTCTAACATTATATATCTGTAGTTTTGAATGGGAATAATACTTCTCTTTGGTTTTTACCTTTTTTCCCGAGAATAATCTCTGTAGTTTCTCTCGGTCTCTCCAGAACTTATTTGCGGGTTTCAGAAATTATATTTGGCTTCTTCAATTGGTTGAGCAATTGGACATGTGAAATGAGGTGAGTTACTTTTTACTTTGATTCAATTTTAATTTAAAATATATTCATAATCTATTAATGTAAATAGATTTAAATAGATTTTATTTATTTATTTATTTTAATTTTCATAAGTAAAAGTTGATTTGAGAGATAATAATTAATATCATTATTATCAATTAAAAAAAAATATTTTCCATTTTTAAAGTCAATCCAAAATAATAATTTTTACATTTTTTTTCTCTTCTTTTCAATATGAGCACTCCACCACCTATTCCAAAAACTCATCCTAATAGGGGGAGACCCCCAAAAATCACCCTAGAGATCCTTTACAATTATATGGAATCAATAGAAAAAAGGAGAGAAGAGAAAGATGCCAAAATCCAAATAGAGTTAGAATCATTAGAAAAAAGGTGTGAAGAAAGAGACGTAAAACTCCAAATATAGCTAGAGGCAATGATTGATAAAAAAAATAAAGATACCATTCAAACTCAAATAGATGATAGATTCTTAGGGTCCAAGAGTGAACCAATGAAGGATATGATTCAAGAAATGGAAAAACATAAACAATCAACCCAAGAAGGAGGGGTTGACGAAAATCACAACTTGAGAGATGGGATTAA
>JASDQU010790137.1:20396-40796 GCA_032191745.1 Picea mariana | reverse complement strand
ATGACCGTTTGGTGACCTTCCATGCCTTATCTGTAAATATAGATATACAACCTTCACTTTCCAACTGCCCTGTTGAAATTAGATTTTTTCTTAGATATGGAATATGTCTTACCTCTTTCAACAACAATTGGTTTCCATTCTTTTGCTTTCTTTGCACCTTACCCATTCCAACAATTTTGCATGGTGCATCATCACCCAAAAGAATTTTTCTAAAATCACCTTGAAAATAATCTAGAAAATGTTTCCTATAGGGTGTGGTATGAAATGAACCCCTGAATATACTACCCAAGACTCATAAATATTATCTACAGAAAGAATCAAAACATCTTGTAACACATCATATGTTACATTTGCTTCTTGATTTTTCTCCTGCTGTCCATATGTTTGTTTATTTGGAACCCTGTAGTCTTTCTTCAGATGTCCTTTCTTCCCACAATTCCAACACTCTATCTTTCCCAGTCTAGATTTTGATCTTCCCTTCCTATAATTTCCATGGTTCCCTAAGCCCTTTACTCTATCCTTTTTTCTTCCCCTGTTATCCATGGTCAACGCATTCCCTGATGTCTCACTTGTGATTTTCCATCACATATCCTCGCTAGGGATAATACCAACAACATCATCAAATTTTAGAGTGTTTTAACTAGAGACAAAGTTACTTACAACCATGACCAAGCCATTCCAACTTTCTGTCAATGAGCACAAGATTAGAAGATTTTTGACCTCATCATCAAAGTCCACTTTTACATAACTTAGCTGATTAGTAACCGTATTAAATTCATTTAAATGATCTGCAACAGACGCAGCTTCTGACTTATTCATATTAAATAATCACTTCATTAGAAATACCTTATTGGATGCCAAGGGTTTTTCATACAGTTTATCCAATGCATCCATCATCTCCTTAGTTGTCTTTTCTTTTGAAATATTGAAAGCCATTGACGCTGCTAGGATCAGTCGTATCATTCCTAGTGCCTTTCTTTCAAGAACTTCCCATTCTTCGTCCTTTATGGTTGTCTACTTCTTTTCTATTCCACCCAATGGTAGGAATATATCCTTCTGATATAAATAATCTTTCATCTGCATCTTCCATAATTGGTAGTTTTGATCGTTAAATTTCTCGAACTTAAACTTTCCATCTTTCACCATTACTTCCACTCGAACCATGAACCCTCTTTTCCTGCGAGTTACCTTTTTCTCTAATACCAGTTATTAGAAAAAAATAGGATCACAGAACAATAAAAATAAATAAATGTGGAAATAAAACACAGAAGATACACAATACAATAGATACAAAGATATACATAGTTCACCCAATGTGAGCTACATCCACCAGATAAACTGCCAGGTCCTTCCTTTATTATTGTCCAACAAAATGAAGGGATATAACCTAAAACAGACCCACTGTAACTTCCTCTTCTTTCTCTCACAGTCTCCTCTCTTAGAATACAATATTCACACACATACGCATCCGCAATACAATTCCCTCATGAAAAGAGGGTTTCCTTCTAGGGAAAAAAACCCTAACATAAATTCTACCCTTAGATTTGGGACCTTATAATGAATGGTCTAGATTGGCTACGAAATTACAATATTTTACAAGGAATTTTTGCCCAAAATCCCCTTGAACCCCCCTGATGACAATAGTGGGGGGGAAAGGATCCCCTTACCCCCGACAGGAAATGGGATCCAAGCATGGCTGAAATAAACCTATGAATTAGGAAGATAATCAAGCTCCACAACCAACAATAGAAGCAAAGAGGCTAGGAAAAATAATTGATCACAAATATAGGTTGATCCATGTCAAAGTAAGTTGTAATGACCATAAATATAGAAAACTCACTAAATCTCAAAGCTTAAAAGGGTTAGGAATATTTATAAATGAATACCTCCTTCTTGAAGACATAACTGAATTAAAGAAGGAAGTTCAAAAGGTAAAAGAAGCCAGGAGAGAAGGAGAATGGGAAATAATTAGAAATCAAAAATATATTGTTAGGGATAGAGACCATAATGATAATACTAAATAGGAATTTGAGACACCCGAGATCCTTTTTTGGAACTGTCATGATTTCCATGGCACAAAGGTCCTATGATAAGTTGGATCTTGAGTGATATTGAATATTTGTCTAGTTTAAACTTGGGAGCATGAAGAGTCTAAGGTCCCTAACATAGAAGGATTTTTATTGTGGTTTGCATGGAACAAAAAGTCCCATTGAAGAGGAATAGGAGGAATAACTTGTTGTATTAGAAAGAACATTTCTCCTCACACTCAACTTCATAAAATCAACCCTCTTAATCACTACATTTGGATAGAAATTTCAGACATTAATGCTAGGAAGATGTATATAGCAATTTTTTATTTTTCCCCTATTAATTCTACTTTTTATAATAAAAGCAATCTAGATATAAATTGTACCTATAATAATTTAGAACAAGATATTTATAGTTAGAAAAATGAAGGAAATATCCTCCTGCTAGGTGAATTTAATGATAGTACTGCAACTAACCAAGCTACTCTTTTAAGAAATGATTCCAACCATAATCCTTTATGGCTAGATGAGGACCTTGTTTGAGCTAATAGATACAAAATAAGCTCTAAACATCCAACTGAGAATTTATTGGTACTAAGCTATTCAAACTCTGCAACTCTCAAGACCTAATAATTTGCAATGGAGTAATGAAGTGGATAAACTCCAACCAGATGAATTGTATTCATGGAATAGGTAGTAGTTTTGTAGATTATATGATATATTATATCCCCGTTTCCAACCAAATAGTAAGTTCTGACCTTTTAAATGACCATGAACCCGACTCTGATCATAGACCTTTAACCCTAACTCTCAACTTTTCCTTGCATAGGAGCACCATGAAGAGAATCCTAATAATCAAAGACAAATTTTATTTGACAAAACTAATGTTGACCTTCTCTTAAAGGATTAAAATAGTGAATTACATCTCCTAACTTATAAGGACAACATTGAAGAACACTATCACAATTTTACAACTACCCTTTCCACTTCTATTAACAAGTTCTATTTCGAGGTGTCTTGTAAAAAGAATAATAGAAAAACCAACCCTTGGTATGATAAATATTGTAAGATTGCTAGGAAATCCATTAGGGATGCTTATAATGAGTCCTTAAAACTTGATAAACTCAATACGTACAAATCCCTAATTAAAAAGAAAAAAAATGTATTGTATCAATAAAAGGAAAGAGAAACTTTCACAACTATCTAAGCTTGATCCTAAGAAGTTATGGAGGAAAATTCTAATCCACAATATTAAATAAAATAATATGATTCCCTTAAGGGACTATAATTCCTACCTTTAAAGTCTTTACATGTTCCCTAATTCCATGGAAACCATTCCTATTGTCCCTACTGAGGATGAAGTTTTTTCTTTGGATGACATGGAGTTTAGGGTTAATTGACTTGCAAATGGGAAAGCTAAGGACATGGAAGGCTACCAAGATAAAAATTTTAAAATCAGAGGGCTTATCCTCATCCCTCACATACACAAGCTCTTCAATCTAGCAGTCAAGCATGACTTCCCTAAACCCTATACGTAAAGCCTCCTTGTTCCTATCTTTAAAAATGGGAATAGAAACATTCCCTCTAATTATAGGACCGTTATGATTATCTCAATTTTTGCCAGGATTTATGGAATTATTTTGGAAAATAAGATTAGCCTTTGGATAGAAAGTCACGGTAAAAGAGCTAAATGCCATGCCATGTTTAGTATATATCATTCAACTGTGTACCATCTTGTTACCTTTAGGATAATTGCAGAGGAATAACCTTTGAGATAGGTTGTAAGAGATTAAAGTGCCTTTCGAGTTGAGGGATGTTGCAATAAGGCTGTATGAGAATGTTATTTCCAAGTGTAAGAACACTAAGGGCTGGTCGAAAGAGATTAACTACAATATTGGAGTCAAACAAGATTGTCCCTTGTCCCATACCCTTTTTGGCATATATGTTGAAAAGTTAGAAGATTGCTTGGAAGAAGAAGGTTGCTTTGAACCTACTCTCACTGGTATAGTCATCAATATTCTTCTTTATGCTGATGATATCATTCATATGGCGAGGAGTCCCCATGATCTTGGAAAGAAACTAATAATCCTCAAGGAGTTTTTCTCCAATACGAGTATGACTGTTAATGCTGACAAGACTAAGGTCATGATCATTAAATCCAATAATATCACTTCTGATAACTTCATATATGACAAAAACAAGTTGGAGGAATTGACTTCATACAAATATCTTGGAATCGATATTCACCACAAGCTCAACTAGAATTATAACATTGAGAAAAGGATTTTTGGGGGATGGAAATCTTATTATGGGCTTGAAAACAATTGTTAATCAACTGATCTTTGGATATGGGATAAGAAGAAACTCCTCTTTGAGACTCTTTTTACACCTATTATTCTATATGGATGCAAAGTCTAAGGGTGCAATGTCTCTCATGAATCCTTGAGAAATATAGAGTGTTGACGATAAAAATCGCAACGAGGATTTCACCTACAAAGTATTTCTAAAGCCTATTATTATAAGCTAACAAAATATATAATACTAGTAGGTGGGACCCCCTTGTAGATTGGAGGATTAGATCTGGTTCTTATTTGATGTTTATGCTGTTGTTCAACACTGCTACAGGGTTCTACACGATTGATGAAATCTTGGTTTTATTTGCGACATTATGGAAGATGGATAATGCATGTTATGTGTTGGTTCTGTTTCTCTAGGCTCTAATTTCATGTCATGATGGAGTATGTTATCCATTGTTACCTTGCTATTTTCTCCTTGATTCATTACTTGTGACACCTGCACAAGATACATGTTAGTAACAACAAATAAGATAAATTAAAAAGAGATAAAAGAAATATGAACAAAACACAAAAGGAAGAAACTAAACTATGCTATTATGCTACTATGCTACATTATATGCATTAAAATTAAAGAAATGGTGTTAGTCCTAACTAACCATTATAGTGGCTATACGATGTATTGAGTTACACGAAGGCACATTTGATATGTCTTATGGTATGGTTGACAATGGCTAAATGTGATATGACGTGGCACATTTGACAAGTAATGGATGTTAGTTTCAATGCATGGATTAATTGATGGATGACT
Organism: Picea mariana; assembly: GCA_032191745.1. Taxonomy (NCBI): domain Eukaryota; kingdom Viridiplantae; phylum Streptophyta; class Pinopsida; order Pinales; family Pinaceae; genus Picea; species Picea mariana. Next base: position 35,664 of record JASDQU010790137.1, on the reverse strand, counting down.
GGCATGTACTAAGTAATTGAATGGATAGAGGATGCAAGTGACATGTATTTTTTACACGTCACTCCATACCTCTCCCACTGGCCATCACCCTAGCTTGGATATTGTTCAATTATTGTTCGCTGTGGTTAAGCTCCGATTTTCAGGCAAGGGAAGAACTGCTCGACCAAGCTTGCATTTTTAAGGCTTTTTGGTTACATGTATGTCTTTTCCGCCATCCATGAACTCAAATTGGTTATAAAATAGATATTGGATCGGTGATGTATTGGTCTGTTCTTTTCTTGAGACTGGTAACTATGTAAACTTGTGATATTTCTCTGGAATGGTTGGTTTCCTGTATTCATTGTAAATAAAAAAATGGATAATGAAGTCAAGATTTTATTTATAATTCTATGTGGTGGAAGCCATGAAGGTTCTTTGTTGTCTTATGGGTTTTGGTTGAAGGGTTTCATTCAATCCAGACTTGCTGGACGTTTCCACACAGTTCTTGTAAACTTACTAGTCGTATTTGGTGTTATGGGGTTGTTGTGTTTGATTTTGAACCACCTTGGGTCACTGCATATCATTTTCACCTAGTAGTGGGCTCGTTATGTTGTTGGTGTCTGCATAGTGGGTTATGATGGCTATATGCCAAGAGGCTCGCTTTAGGGGTTGGTTGCTATTTCATGGCTTTACTTTTGTACCATTTTTTTTTTTTTTTGGGGGACAATCACGAGGGTTATGCCCTATGTGTTCTCGACATTATTTATTGTCTAGTGAGGAACCTCTACTCCTCTGTTCATAGTCTCTCTTGCCTAGTGTGAAATGTCACCCATATTGCAAATAAATGGTTATGTTGTCTGTGTGTCCACCGTGTTGTCTCGAAGGGTTGTCCTTTGCAATTGTTGTGGTCGACTCCAGTATCCATGTGTTGGTTCCACTGAGTGAACCCTTGATTACTCAGAGCCCACCTTTGATTATTTTAAGCCCACTTTTGATAAATGAACCAATTATTTTTGGTCGGGCACATGATTGACTATCATGAGTTGGTGGAGTATTATCGACAGTGGTTGATTATTGGTTATCTCTGTCAATAGCATTGACAATGGTTTTTATGATTGGTGTATAATTGTTGTATTATTTTATTGTGGCGATTGATTTGATAGTTCAACATGTTTTAAATTGGTTGATTTGAGAAATGGATTTGGGCATACAGTTGTTGTATCCTTGTATTGGATTGATAACTCAACATCATTTGATGTTTTGATTTAGAGTAATTAGACATGTACAGTCACAGAAATGCTCTTGCGTTTTTAATGGTCTGTGTGTTCCTACAACATCGTATAAGTTGAAATGATGGTTGTTGTTACTGTGTGTTCAAATTGCCAATCAGGATTATTGCAATTGAAATATTGATGATTGTGTTTTGGGTTGTCCACTGTGTATGTTTGATGGATATCGTGCACTGTATCATTGATTGCACCATCAGAGATGGTCACGAGTTCTATAACAGTATGGTTTCATTTCAATTTAATTGTTAAATTGAATTGAGGAATGGAATCAGGCACGATTTTAAAGGAACTTGTGTCTATGTTTGATTTGAAGGATTGGTTTATGACAATGGTTGATGGTTTGGATGTTGAATAGAGTCGATACAAATGACTGTGTGTTTGTTGGAATTTTGTTAAATGTTAAAAAGAAGAAGTGAGAGGAAACATAATCCTTGTACAAGTTGTTTTGGAAGGCATATTATTTTGAGTATGATGACACTGTGATTAATTGAAAGTAAGGTTTTAAATGTGAACAATGAGCAAGTTTAACACACAGTAATGGTTAAATTAAACACAATGATTTTTTAATTGATCACAACAATTGTTTGGATAGTGTTGAAACATTTGCATTAAATACAAAATTGTTTTATGGATTACTTAATTGGTTTTATGAACAATATTTGATCTTTTCCCTTACCATTATTTCACTTTTCGCTAATTACAATCCCCTTGCCTTCCCATATTCATTAATCACTCCCTGTTCCTAAAATTTAATTACAGTTAAGAGGAGATCTGTATTATAACAGTTTGAAATCGCAGTTTCTTGGATGGATTACAGTGATATGTTCTTTGGTTTACATTACAGTTGATTGTTGTTGTCTATGAGTAGTAAACATGGTCTCCCCCATTCATTTTAACATTTTTTCTCTCAATACAACCCCTAGCATATCCCAGAACCTTTGTTCACTCCCTTCTCATTAACAACGATTAAAAAAATTGTATGGATTGTATTGCATGAGTCTGATATGTTGCTGAGTCAAAATTTATTTCATATTTTATAAGGAGTCGTCATGTATGTTGTTAAAGAGACTATTTGCTAATCAATTATGCATACATGAATGAGATTTTTCAGTCAAGGTATCCATGGCAGAGGTAATCAAGGAAGAGGTAATTGGAACATGGGCCCTAGAAGGCCAAGATTCTCCATACACTTTGATGCTGACTCACAAGAGTTAGGCCAGTTGTTTCAGGCTAGGTTTTTTAATTGGATTGGGTAAGGAGTGGTCCAACCTAGGCCTGAAAGGCCTCCCTTCCAAGCCCCACATGTCCTTGGTATCCCCGTGCCCCCTCATGTCTCATTGCATCCTAAAGTTCCCGAAAAGGATGGATGGCAAGAGATTGTCCACTCGACAGTCTCCCAACATCATGGCTGGCCTAACTTGTCTTTACCTTCTCCCCCGCCTATCAATCAAATTTTCCAAGCTGCCCCTGTCCACTCACTAGTTTAGTCTTCCCATGCGAGTAAAATGTTGAAAATCGAGGCCCACCATGCCCCTAGCAAAGTAAAATCCACTACTATCCCTTCCTCACCCTCCAATAGCTCTGATAAATCCGTGTCCTCTCAGATGCATTTGAGGGATGATTGATCTCATGTGATCAATGAGATTAGGCCTAAAGGCTCAACACATATTAAGGCAAATTTAGAGATATAAAAATGTGACAACAACAACAAAGGAAGGATTGCATCTAAAAGTGGGAAATATGGATTTTAAGTTTTATTTTATTTATTGTTCATGACAGTTGACTTAAAATTTTTTGGACAACATGCTATTTTTGGATACATGAGTAATATATTTTGAAAATAATTTCAAATATCACTGAGATAAATTGTCAAATATGAATGCGATGATGGGAGTCATAAGGAGGGATGTTTTGTTTAATTAAATAGTTGTGTTATGATTGTTAAAAGCTAAAGGGAGTCATAAGGGGTCCCACCTACTAGTTATTATTTATTTAAAAACCCTTATTATGATTTATTACTTTTCCCCCTAACTAAAAAGTTGGTTGAGTTTTTAGTTAACTTAACTAATGAAGTAGCTCAACTACTTAAATCAATTCTAATTTTCTTAAAGGAAAAAGGAAAGGGAGGAACATGGGGAGAAAAAAAGGAGAAACATACTAAGGTTTGCTCTTAGAGTTTTTTGTTGAGATAATTCAGTTTTCATTCATTCCTTAATTCATCAGAAGCCTAATTCTTTTTTATGATAGTAGGGTCCTATTGTAGACAACAAGATTCAAGGTTGAATTACATCATTCAGACACTTGTTTTTCAAAGGTGTTGATATATATTTGATAGTCTGTGTACACTTGTCTATTTGTGAATTAGTTTTCATGACTGACAAAGGCTACTATGCAGAGTCTAGTGGGAAACATTATGTGGCAAGCGGATCTAGCTTTTCAAGTTCAATATTTTTTAATTTCTGTTAGAAGTCCTTTTGTATGTGTCATTGGGGACGTCTAAGTTTGAATTTGGTCCAAAAATTCCTTAGGAAATTTTGTAAAGAGATCGATTCTTTGATGAATTGGAATGAAATAAAGGATTGCTTGATGTCTCATATGTGTTGATTATTGACTTGGTGTCTTTACTTCTTTCTCTATATTTATTTTAGCATATGATATATTCAGAAAATTATATAAAAAAAGAGTTTTTCAATAAGTTTTTAATTATAAGAAAAACAGCCTAAGCACTTGTAAACGATACTTGTGAATTAGGATATCCGTTTTGATGGCTATAAACATAGGGTGATATTCCCGTCTATCTTGATTTAGCCAAGAAGGATCTGAAATTTTTTGAGTAAGATCATTTCATATCTTTTCCTCAACATTTATTTGGCGACCATACTTGGGAGATATTCAATATCTCTCTGGTTAATTTTTATGCTTGATTAGCATCAAATACATCTATTTTTTTGATATTGATTCTTTGACTGTTTTATTTCTTAATGACTGTGCCTATTGCAAGGCAACCCAATATTGAGCCCAGTCTTCAATATCAAACTAGCAATGCTTTGAATTTATTCAACACCATTTTAGACACTGCCAATACTCGTGCTGAGATTAATCATTCATGGGCAACAATTGAACGAGATATTTCTTCCCAAGAACATTGGGAAGCTAGACGTAGACAACCTAGAAATCAGCTGTAACTTCCTTGTTCCTTTAGTTTTGGCCTTACTTTCATGTCCTTATACTCTCGTGTTTCTAGAAGAAGAAGAGGCTTATCACTTGAAATTAATCCTATTGCTGAAATAGGAAGAAGGAATTTTGTGTTGTCAACCCAACAAAGTGAACTAAAGAGAAATTTGTCTGATTCATCTAGTTCATCTTTTTATTCCTCACCTATCATCCACAAGATGGCATCTAGTGGTGGCTCTGGTGGAACTGGAAGTGCTTCCTCCTCTCAGACTTCATCTTTGTCAGTGATTGGTAGCTTATATAGCCACCATATCCTTGTCCAATCCACCATGAATCCCACCAAAGTCATTAAAAAGTATGGGCATTTTCATTTTGAAGAAGATTCCACAACCACACCGTGGAAAGTGTCCTCTCCTCCTAACCTAACACCTGCTACTCATCCACATCCTAAGTTCAAAGAGCATCTCCCTAGGTTTTTGGGAAATAACATTGTCATTACAAATGAACACCTGGTGGCATTTTCTAATGCCAGTCACAATATAGGAGCCAATGACAATGATACTTGCATGCACTTGTTCGTCAGTTCCTTGGAAGGAAAGACCGGGGCTGATTTCTTTGACCTTCCTCCTAATATTCTATCTACTTGGGAGGAGTTAGTTTATTGGTTCAAATCCACCTATGGGCAATCCAAAATCCCAACTAAATAGTTACAGGAGTACAATAACATCACCTATAAGGATGGTGAGACCATCAAGTCTTTCAACTTTCATTTCACCAAGCTATACAATCAAATCCCTGAACTCATTCGACCTCAAAACCAAGCCTCTTTCATGCATTACTACAATGCATTACCTTATCACTATCATCATAGGCTTGAGGAAAAAGACATTGATAATCTCAGTTCCACTCTGCATACTTGTTTAGAGTATGAAGAACAACTCGAAAGAACAGATCTTCCCCAGGGAGAATCGGTTAAACATACAGACATGTCCACCCTCTTACAGCTAGTACAAGATATAAATAATTGTATGATAGCGTATGAGCGAAAGGGAAATGTCTCCCCTCTAACACCTGGAGCTTCATCCTCTTCTACACCTCCCTTTAGAAACCCAATTGAAAATAATTTTCAGCCTAAATCTATCTTGCCTCGAAGTTGGTGTAACTTTTGCGAGGAACACCATGAGGAAGCCACATGTGAGGTAAGGAAGAGTGCCAGAGATAAGATATTTGGTAAAAGACTAGAAACTACCATCGTCGTCCTAGATTTTGCAAAGACAGAAGATGTCACGATCATCAATACTAGGAACACATCCTATGCTCTCAAAGGAAAATATGACCCTCCCCCAATTCTTCTAGTCCAAGATCATCATCACCAACTGCTATGGTTTAGGTTCCTAAGGTTCCTGATAGTCAAGAAACAACTCCCCCTCTCCCCTCTTCCAAATACAATATTTTGAATCAGTTGGCTAACATCAAAGAAGATGCCACCCTTTTGGACATGGTTGCCATCCATGAACAATAGATGCATCTGAAACAATTCATGGAAGGAAAGGCTTCCGTTGTAGACAACCTATCTGAAGAGGTGAATGAAGAGGATTCATCTGTAAATAAAGTAGGTGTACATAACTTTATATACCCTATAAAAAATCCCCCTTTTAATATTTCTGTAAAGATTATGGATAATATTTCCCATTGTTGCCTCATTGATGGCGATTTGGGCCCAAGTGTGATGTCAAAGATTATTATGGAAGAGATAGGCTTGTCTTGTACAAATGAAAATGCCAGAAGCATGCTCTCCTATAATAGCCTACAACAAACAACCATAGGTGAGATTAAGGATGTGACCTTAGTTTTGTGCGCACACCCTAAAATAAGGACAACCCTTAGTATTTAGGTAATTGATATGCTAGTAAGAAATTACTCAATCATGTTAGGAAGAGATTGGAAAGCCTTAATGGGTGGATACCTCTCACTCAACGAAACACATTTATCCGTTCTCGGAATGGTAAAAACATTATAGTCCTTAGAGAGGGAAGGATTTCACCTTACATAGAGAGTGTCCCACAACCTAATGTAAACTATATCAAAGAATACCTAGCAGTGTATTCCATCTTTTTCGAGGAGGATACCCTTGGAACAAGTTGACTTAGATGATGGTATGTGGCACATGCAATTTGATGGTTCATGTTCTAATGAAGGTAACGAAGCTAGAATTATCTTGATTTCTCCTGTAGGAAAAATCCATAACTTTTCTTATAGGTTGGAGTTTTCTTGCATGAACAATGTCACTAAATTTGAAGCTTTATTACTAGGCATTGAAAATGCCTATAATATTGGTTGTGGTCACCTTTCAATTTTTGGGGATTCCAAGCTTGTTGTGAACCTTGTACGTAAGATTTACTCCCCTAGCAACAATTTGATGAAACAATACACCCAAATTGTTTGGGAACTTATCTTGAACCTATTATCTTTCAACATCACTCATGTTAAGAGGGAATTGAACTTAATGGCTGATCGGTTAGCTTTTTTTCCATCCTCTCCTAATCGAAAACTTCTACCACATAGACCTGATTATACTTTTCAATCTCTATGTCGTCGAAATATCCCTGAAAATATAGAATCTTGGCAGGTCTTCCCTAACGATGAGAGCATTTGTGCTTTCATTCAAAATGAACCCTATAAGCCCAAGAAAATCATATCCATAGAAGATAAAAAAATTCCTAAAGGCTTGACTCCTCTAGAGAGTTCTTTTTCATTAATGATGCAGGCAATAAAGAGAAACAAAAATAAGAGGAGTCAAAAGGGAAGGTGGGTGAAACCATCTCCTTGAACATTGGGACACCTGAGTCTCCAAAGAATGTAAAATAGGTACCCAATGTTATAATGAAGAGGAAATGAAGTTTTCCAAGCCACTTGGTGAATTTCAAGATGTTTTTGCTTGGTATTACAGGGATCTTCGTGGTTTCAATCCTGGTCTTATACCACATGATATCCCCATTAAGGAAGGCATGAAACCAGTTAGGCAAAAAAAAAGACCTATTAACCCTGCATTGAAAGAAACTATTCAAAGGGAGTTGGAAAATTTCTTGAAGGCTGGAATCACCTTTCCGGTCAAATACCCTGAATGGGTTTCCAAATTGGTACTTGTTTCAAAGGTCACTGATCATATTAGATTCCACATTAATTTTTCACATTCAATCAGGCTATTATGAAAAATCCTTTCCCTCCTCCTAATATGGAAATGATTCTGCAACAAGTTGTAAGGTCATAGATGAGGCCCTTACTTGAGAATTTTTTTGGTTGCAATCAAATCAAGGTAAAAAGGGTAGATGCTTACAAAACCAACTTTATCATGAATTGGGGTACCGTGACTTATGAACGTGTGCTTTCTGGATTAACTAATGCAAGTACAACTTTTAAAAGACCACTATAAATAACTCCCGACAAATTAATCAACATTCATATTTATCTTGATGATCTACTTGTATATGTTAAAGGGCTGTTAATTACTTCAAAAATTCAAGAATTATGGCTGGATCCTTTCAAAATTTCCTTTGTCTTGGGTACTAACTCTTACATTCTAAAATATTTACAGGAGATATCATTCTCCTACAGCACTAATGGTTCCCACTTGAAACATTACGTGGAACCAACTTGAAAGATTTTAACGCTGTTTGGATTTTCTGTATATTAGTAGTCTAGCTCTGCTTTCATTTTTCCACTATTTTTTTCATTTATGCTTTTACAGTAGTTTGATTTCTGGTTTCTGTTTTTAACATTTTCCTACTCCTTTTACATTTTCGTCATTTTATTTCTGATGTTATAAATTTTTCAATTTTAATTCTGTCATGATTTTTATTGCTTTTCCATCTTTTAGTTGATTTTGGTCAAGAATAAGATGTTGGATCAATTCTGCCACAATGACACTCCTAGAAAGATATTGTTAGTCAATAACAATCAAGCTTACATAGCTGTTACGATGTTCCCCTCGAAAGCACTTGAATTTGCTATCTTCTTTCACTGCTGTCTTTTAAAGAAATTGGTTATCTCCCGCTTCTGCTTTCCATTTCTTCATCCATTTGATAATTTAAAAGAGCAAGTCCATAATTTTTCTCCTTGAAGTAAAGAGTTGATTATGGTTGAATGATTATGCACACAGTGGTAAAATCCCCTCATACTTAACATTTTTCATGAGTTATTCTTGAATCCCTGATCATTTTTCCATTAAATGCACTCACTTCCCCCTATTGCATAATCTTCCTGGTTATATCTTCTTGACCTGTTGTTCTTGGTCTGCTAAAACATGAGTTCTGAGTTCTAAATATGTTGAAAACAAATTTCACTTTGGAGTCACCAGTTTGTTGACGATAAAAATCGCAATGAGGATTTCGCCCGCAAAGTATTGCTAAAGACTATTATTATAAGCTAACAATATATATAATAAAATTAGGTGGGACCCCCTCATAGATTGGAGGATCAGATCTAGTTCATATTTGATGTTTATGTTGTTGTTCGACACTGCTACAGGGTTCTATATGATTGATGAAATATTGGTTTTATTTGCTACATAATGGCAGATGGATAATGCATGTTATGTGTTGGTTCTGTTTCTCTAGGCTCTAATTTCATGTCATGATGGCGTATGTTATCCATTGTTACCTTGATATTTTCTCCTTGATTCATTACTTGTGACACTTGCACAAGATACATGTTAGTAACAAAAAATAAGAGCAATTGAAAAGAGATAAAAGAAATATGAACAAAATACAAAAGGAAGAAACTAAACTATGCTACTATGCTACTATGCTACACTATATGCATTGAAATTAAAGAAATGGTGTTAGTCCTAACTAACCATTATAGTGGCTATACGATGTATTGAGTTACATGAAGGCACATTTGATATGAGTTATGGTATGGTTGACAATGGTTAAATGTGATATGAGGTGGTGCATTTGGCAAGTAATGGATGGTAGTTTTGATGCATGGATTAATTGAATAGATTAATTGATGGCTGGTTGGCGTGTATTAAGTAATTGAATGGACAGAAGATGGAAGCGATGTGCATTTACTACATGTCACTCCATACCTCTCCCACTAGACGTCACCCTAGCTTGGCTATTGTTCAATTGTTGTTTGTTGTGGTTAAGCTACGATTTTCAGGCAAGGAAAGAACTTCTCAACCAAGCTCGCGTTTTTAAGGATTGTTGGTTACAGGTATGTCTTTTTAGCCACCCATGAACTCGCTCTAGTTATGAAATAGATATTGGCTTGAATATGTATTGGTCTGTTCTTTTCTTGAGACTCGAAACTATGTAAACTTGTGATATTTCTCTAGAATGGTTGGTTGTCTGTATTCATTGTAAATAAAAAAAATGGATAATGAAGTCACGATTTTATTGACGATTCTGTGTGGTGGAAGCCATGAAGGTTCTCTGTTGTCTTATTGGTTTTGGTTGATGGGTTTCATTTGGTCCAGACTTGTTGGTCGTCTCCACATAGTTCTTGTAAACTTACCAGTCATATTTGGTGTTATGGGGTTGCTTTGTTTGATTTTGAACCACCTTGGGTCATTGGATATCTTTTTCACCTGGTAGTGGGATCGTCATGTTGTTGGTGTCTATGTAATGGGTCATGATGGCTATTATTCCAAGAGGCTCGCTTTAGGGGTTGGTTTCTATTTCATAGCTCTGCTTTTATATCAACATTTTTTTTTTTTTGGGAGAACCGTGAGGGTTATGCCCTCATGTTCTCAATGTTATTTATTGGCCAGTGAGGAACCTCTGCTCCTCTGTTCATAATATCTCCTGCTTGGTGTGAACTATCACCCTTAATGCAAACAAATGATTATGTGGCCTGTGTGTCCACCGTGTTGTCTCGAAGGGTTCTCCTCTATAGTTGATGTGGTTGACTCCAGTCTCCTTGTGTTGGTTCCACCAAACAAACCCTTGATTACTCAGAGCCCACCCTTGATTATTTTAAGCCCGATTTTGATAAATGAACCAGTTATTTTTGATCGGGCACATGGTTGACTCTCATGAGTTGGTGGAGTATCATCGACAATGGTTTATTATTGGTTGTCTCTGTTAATAGCATTGACAATGGTTTTTATGATTGGTGTATAACCATTGTATTCTTTTATTGTGGCGATTGATTCTATAGTTCAACATGGTTTAAATTGGTTGATTTGAGAAATGGAATTGGGCATATAGTTGTTGTCTCCTTGTATTGGATTGATAACTCAACATAGTTTGATGTTTTTATTCGGAGTAATTAAACATGTACAATCACATAAATTATCTTGCATTTTTAATGGTCTGTGTGTTCCTACAACATCATATAACTTAAAATGATAGTTGTTGTTATTGTGTGTTTAAATTGCCAATGGGGATTATTGCAATTGAAATATTGATGATTGTGTTTTGGGCTGTCCACTGTGTATGTTTGATGGATATTGTGCATGCTATCATTCATTGCAACATTAGAGATGGGCATGGGTTCTATAATAGTATGGTTTCATTGCAATTTAATTTTTAAATTGAATTGGGGAATGGAATCGAACACGATTTTAAATGAACTTGTGTTTGTGTTTGATTTGAAGGATTGATTTATGACAATGGTTGATGGTTTGGATGCTGAACAAAGTTGATACAAATGACTGTGTGTTCATTGAAATTTTGTTAAATGTTAAAAAGAAGAAGTGAGAGGAAACAAAATCCTTGTACATGTTGTTTTGGAAGGCATATTATTTTGAGTATGATGACACTGTGATTAATTGAAAGTGTTAAGGATTCAAATGTGAACATTGAGAAATTTTAACACATAGTAATGGTTAAATTACACATAGTGATTATTTAATTGATCACAACAATTGTTTGGTTAGTGTTGAAACGTTTGCATTAAATACAATTTTTTTTTTATGGATTACTTAATTGGTTTTATGAATAGTATCTACTCTTTTCCCTTACCATTATTTCACTTTTTTCTAATTACAATCCTCTCACCTTCCCATATTCATTACTCACTCCATGTTCCTAAAATTTAATTATAGTTAAGAGGAACTCTGTATTATAACAGTTTGAAATCGTAGTTTCTTGGATGGATTACAGTGATATGTTCTTTGGTTTACATTACAGTTGATTGTTGTTGTCTATGAGTAGTAACCATGGTCTTCCCCCCTCATTTTGACATTTTTTTCGCTCAATACAACCCCTCACATATCCCAGAACCTTTTTTCACCCCCTGCTCATTGATAACGATTAAACAATTTGTATGGATTGGATTGCATGAGTCTAATATGTTGTTGAGCCAAAATTTATTTCATATTTTAAAAGGAGTCTTCATGTATGGTTGTTAAAGAGACTATTTGATAATCAATTATGCATACAGGAATGATCTTTTTCAGCCGAGGTAGCCATGGAAGAGGTAAATGTGGAAGAGGTAATTGGAACAGGGGCCATAGAAGGCCAAGATTCTTCATACACTTTGATGTTGACTCACAAGAGTTAGGCCAATTGTTTTAGACTGGGTTTTTTAATTGGATTGGGCAAGGAGTGGTCCAACCTAGGCCTGAAAGGCATCCCTTCCAAGCCCCACAGGTCCCTGGTATCCCCGTTCCCCATCATGTCTCATTGCAGCCTGAAGTTCCCGAAAATATGGATGGAAAGAGATTGTCCACCCGACAGTCTCCGAACATCGTGGCTGGCCTAACTTGTCTTTACCTGCTCCCCTGTCTATCAATCAAATTGTACAAGATTCCTCTCTCCAATCACCAGTTCAATCTTCCCATGTGAGTAAAAGGTTGAAAACTGAGGCCCGCCATGCCCCTGACAAAGGAAAAGCCACTGTTGCCCCTTACTCACCCTCCAATGGCTCTGATAAATCTGTGTCCTCCTGGATGCATTTGAGGGACGATTTCTCTCATGTGATCAACGAGATTAGGCCTAAAGGCTCATCACAGCCTAAGGAAAATTCATAGAGATCAAAAGGTGACAACAACAACAAAGGAAGGATTGCCTCTCAGAGTGGGAAATATGGATTTTAAGTTTTATTTTATTTATTGTTGATGACAGTTGACTTTAAAAATTTTGGACATCATGTTATTTTTGGATATGTGAGTAATATATTTTGAAAATAATTTCAAATATCATTGAGATAAATTGTCAAATATGAATGTGGTGATGGGAGTCACAAGGAGGGGTGTTTTGTTTAATTAACTAGTTGTGTTATGATTGTTAAAAGATAAAGGGAGTCACAAGGGGTCCCACCTACTAGTTATTATTTATTTAAAAACCCTTATTATGATTTATTAATTTTCCCCCAAACTAAAAAGTTGGTTGAGTTTTTAATTAACTTAACTAATGGATTAGTTCAACTACTTCAACCAATTCTAATTTTCTTAAAGGAAAAAGGAAAGGGAGGAACAAGGGGAGAAGAAAAGGAGAAGCATACTAAGGTTTGCTCTTAGAGCTTTTTGTTGAGATAATTCGGTTTTCATTCATTCCTTAATTTATTAGAAGCCTAATTCTTTTTTATGATAGCAGGGTCCTATTGTAGACAACAAGATTCAAGGTTGAATTACATCATTTAGACACTTGTTTTTCAGAGGTGTTGATCTAGCTTTGATAGTCTATGTAGAATTGTTTATTTTTGAATTAGTTTTCATGACTGACAAAGGATATTGTGCAGAGTCTAATGGGAAGTAGTCTATGGCAAGCTGATCCAAATTTTCAAGTTCAGTTTTTTGATTTTCTGTCAGAAGTCCTTTTAAATGTTTCATCGGGGACGTCTAAGTTTGACTTTGGTCCAAAACTTCCTTAGGAAATTTTGTAAAGAGAACGATTCTTTGATGAATTGGAATGAAGTAAAGGATTTATTTATGTCTCATATGTGTTGATTATTAACTTGGTGTCTTTACTTCTGTCTCTATATTTATTTCAACATCTGATATATTTAGAAAATTATATAAAAATTGAGTTTTCCAGCAAGCTTTTAATTATAAAAAAACAGCCTAAGCACTTGTAAACAATACTTGTGAATTAGGATATTAGTTTTGATGGCTATAAACATAGGGTGATATTCCCGTCTATCTTGATTTATCCAAGAAGGATCTGAAAATGTTTGAGTAAGATCATTTCATATCTTTTCCTCAACATAGAGCAAATCTAAAATAATCTCAAAATTAAAGGAAATACACCCTATCCCATCCTCCTCTTAGTGGCAAGACTTTCCCCCATTGAGAGCATGACTATGACTAGATACGTAATGTATAAGAACAAGTTAAACAACATGGAAGAAAAGAGGCTTCCTAAAATTGCTTCAAAATCCAGTCGTAACCACCTTCAACTCAAGCGAGGATGACGAGTCTTGGCTAAGCCATTGGAGAATCATGGAAGAGATCATTTTGAAGAATAATGACACTATTAAAAATATCTTTAAATCAACATTTGAGGAGAAAATGTGGTGTGATAAAGAGTTAGAGGAAAATAAAAAATTAAGGTATTATAAGGATGTAATCAACCCTAATCTAGAAGATCAAAATTATCTCTCTGTTTTGAAAAGTGTAAAGAAAAAAAAAAGATTGCTAAGATAATAACAAATTATCACAAGCTCCATAGTGAAACTGGGTGTTAGTCAATTCCTAAAACACCACAGGATGAAAGAGTGTGTCACCTTTATGACACTAAGAAGGTTGAAGATGAAAAACACTTTCTCTTAGATTGTCCAGCCTATACCCAAATTAGATCTCAATTTCAAAATATTTGTCACACTACCAACCTTCCTAACCTTTTAACTCAATAAAACAATGGTGATCCTGGAAAGCTTCTCTTGATGCTTTTTGATCACAAAAATAAAATTCTAAAGAATTGCAAGTAACCCCTTACCCTCTTAAGGTCTGATAGACCAATTCGATCATCATTGTCATTGAGAATAACAATTTAGGTAGATTTATCATGTTCGTAATGAAAATAAAAGTTCTAATGAAATTTTTTTATTTAGAATAAAAATTTAAATAGATCTGTTATGTTTGTAATGAAAATAAATTAAATAAAATTAACAAATATAAGTGCATCTTAATTTCAGAAATTTTAAATGGTGAAAAAATTGTAATTTTTTTATACCTCCTTATTAGACTTATAATTAAAATAATCTATACTACTCTGCAGTTTTGAAATTATATCTCTGTGGTTTTGAACGTGAATAATATTTCTCTGCTGTTTTGAAGGAGATATTTGATTCCTAACATTATATATCTGCAGTTTTGAATGGGAATAATACTTCTCTTTGGTTTTTACCTTTTTTCCCCAGAATAATCTCTGTAGTTTCTCTCGGTCTCTCCAGAACTTCTTTGCGGTTTTCAGAAATTATTTTTGGCTTCTTCAATCGGTTGAGCAATTGGACATGTGAAATGAGGTGAGTCACTTTTTACTTTGATTCAATTTTAATTTAAAATATATTCATAATCTATTAATGTAAATAGATTTAAATAGATTTTATTTATTTTTTTATTTTAAGTTTCATAAGTAAAAGTTAATTTGAGAGATAATAATTAATATCATTATTATCAATTAAAAAAAATATTTTCCATTTTTAAAGTCAATCCAAAATAATAATTGTTACATTTTTTTTCTTTTCTTTTCAATATGAGCACTCCACCACCTATTCCAAAAACTCATCCTAACAGGGGGAGACCCCCGAAAATCACCCTAGAGATCCTTTATGATTATATGGAATTAATAGAAAAAAGGAGAGAAGAGAAAGATGCCAAAATCCAAATAGAGTTAGAATCATTAGAAAAAAAGTGTGAAGAAAGAGACGTAAAACTC
>JASDQU010790137.1:10301-20378 GCA_032191745.1 Picea mariana | reverse complement strand
ACAATCAACCCAAGAAGGAGGGGTTGACGAAAATCACAACTTGAGAGATAGGATTAAAGAGCTAGAAGAAAAACTAACCAACAATTTGACCCTCAGTAATATGAAAAAAAAATTGGATATCAAACCCATAAAAGAGGAAATGAATAAGCTAATTGAACTGGACCATGAGCATAACAAAAGAGCCTTGAAACTCATAATTTTTGGTATAAAAGAACAACAAAAGGAGGATATGCTAGCAATAGTAAAAGAATAATTAAATAATAAATCACAAATTGATACAACTTACCTCATAGAAGCAAAGAGGCTAGGAAAAATAATTTATCACAAAGATAGGTTGATCCATGTCAAAGTAAGTTGTAATGGCCATAAATATAGAATACTTAGTAAATATCTAAGCTTAAAAGGGTCAATAATATTTATAAATGAAGCCCTCATTCCCGAAGACCAAGTTGAATTAAGGAAGGAATTTCAAAAGGTAAAAGAAGCCAGGAAAGAAGGAAAATGGGCAATAATTAGAAATCAAAAAGATGTTGTTAGGGATAGAGATGAGAAGGATAATAATAAATAGGAATTTGGGACACTTGTGATCCTTTTTTGGAATTGTCGTGGCTTTCCATGGCACAAAGGTCATATCATAAGTTGGATCCCAAGTGATATTGATATTATCTATTTAGTTGAAACTTGGGAGCATGAGGAGTCTAAGGTCCCTAACATAGAAGGATTTGTCTTGTGGTCAGCATGGAACAAAAAATCCCATCATAGAGGGATAGGAGGCATAGATTTTTATATTAGAAAAAACATTTCTCCTCACATTCACCTTCATAAGATTGACCCTCTCAATCAGTACATTTGGATAGAAATTTCAGACACCAATTCTAAGAAGATGTATATAAGAATTTGCTATTTTTCACCTATTAATTCTACTTTTTATAAGAAAAATAATATAGATAACAATTGTCCCTATAATAATTTAGAACAAGATATTTATAGTTTGAAAAATGAAGGTAATATCCTCTTGCTAGGAGACTTTAATGCTAGGACTACAACTAAACAAGTTACTCTTGTAAGTACTGATTCCAACCACAATCCTTTATGGCTAGATGAGGACATTGTTTTATCTAATAGCTACAAAAGAAGCTCTGAAGACCTAATTGAGATTTTGTTTGGTACTGAGTTGGTCAAGCTCTACAACTCTCAAGACCTAATAATTTGCAATGGACTAATGAAGTGGCCAAACTCCAACCAGATGACTTGTATTCATGGTCTAGGTAGTAGTGTTGTAAATTATGTGATATATGATATCCCTGTTTCCAACCAAATAAAAACTTTTGACCTTTTAAATGACCATGAGCCTGACTTTGATCATAAACCTTTAACCCCAACTCTAAACTTTGCCATGCATGGGAGTGCCATTGAAGAGAATTATGATCATCAAAGGAATTTGTGCTTTGACAAAAGTAAAGTTGACATTTTCTTAAAGGATTTAAATAGTAAATTAAATCTCCTAACTTATAAGGACAACATTGAAGAACTCTATCATAATTTTACAACTACCCTTTCCACTTCTATTAACAAGTTCTATTTCGAGGTGTCCTATAAAGAGAATAATAGAACGACCAACCCATGGTATGATAAAGAATGTAAAATTGCTAGGAAATCCATTAGGGATGCTTCTAATGAGTCCTTAAAACTCGATAAGATCAATACGTACAAAACCCTAATTAAAACGAAAAAAAGGTACTATATCAATAAAAGGCAAGAGCAACTTTCACAACTATATAAGTTGGATCCTAAGAAGTTATGGAGCCAAATTCTAAACCACAATACTAAAGAAAATAATAGGATTCCTTTAAGAGACTGGAATTCCTACCTGAAAAGTATTTACGAGTTCCCTAATGCCATGGAAACCATTCCTATTGTCCATACAAAGGAAGACATTTTTTCTTTAGATGACATAGAGTTTGGGGTTAAGCAGCTTGCAAATGGGAAAGCTATGGACATTGAAGGCTACCAAGCTAAAAATTTTAAAATCGGAGGGCCTATCCTTATCCCTCACATACACAAGCTCTCCAATTTAGTAGTCAAGAAGGGATACAAAGCCTCATTGTTCCTATTTTTAAAAATGGGGATAGAAACATTCCCTCAAATTATAGGACCATTATGATTAGGCCGATTTTAGCCAAGCTTTATGGAATTATTTTGGAAAAGAAGATTAACCTTTGGCTAGAAAGTCATGGTAAAAGATCTAAAGGCCAGGTCGGGTTTAAGAGATGTCGTTCAATTGTGGACCATCTTGTTACCTTTAGGATCATTGCAGAGGAGTTCCGCAATACTAAAACCAATATTTTTTGTTGTTCTATTGACTTTAGAAAAGATATTGACATGGTTCCTAGGAAAAACCTTTGGAATAGGTTGGAAGAGATAAACGTTCCTCTCGAGTTGAGGGTTGATGCAATAAGGATCTGTATGAGAACGTTATTGCTAAGTTTAGAAACACTGAGGGCTGGTCAAAAGAGATTAAATGCAATATCGAAGTCAAACAAGGTTGACCCTTGTCCCCTACCCTTTTTGGCATATACATTGACAAGTTAGAAGATTGCATCGACCCTACTCTCACTGGTATAGTCATGGATATTCTTCTTTATTCCGATGATATCGTTCTTATGGAAAGGAGTCCCCATGATATTGAAAACCAACTAAGAATCCTCAAGGACTTTTGTTCCAATATGGGTATGACTGTTAATACTGATAAGACTAAGGTCATGGTTATTAAATCCAATAAGATCCCTTATGATACTTTTGTATATGACAACAACAACTTGGAGAAAGTGACTTCATATAAATATCTCGGAATTGATATTCACCACAAGCTCAATTGGAATTATAACATTGAGAAAAGGATTATTGGGGGATGGAAAGCTTATTATGGGCTTGAAAACAATTGTAAATCAACTGATCTTTGGAGTTGGGATAAGAATTAACTCCTCTTTCAGACTCTTGTTACACCTATTATTCTTTATGGATATGAAGTCTGGGGCTGTAGTATCTCTTGTGAATCTAGCTGAAAGATAGAGAAAATACAAAAGAATTTTATAACCTATAATCTCAAAATTAAAGGAAATACGCCCTACCACATCCTCCTCTTGGAAACAAGCCTCTCCTCCATTGAGAGCATGGCTATGACTAGATACCTAATGTATAAGAACAAGTTAAACAACATGGAAGACAAGAGGCTTCCTAAAATTGCTTCAAAATCGAGTCATAACCATCATCGACTCAAGTGAGAATGGCATAAATATGCCCAATCTTGGCTAAACTATTGGGGAATCATGGAAGACAACATTTTGTAGAATAAATATACTATTAAAAAAAACGTCAAATCAAAATTTAAGGAGAAAATGCGGTGTGATAAAGAGTTAGAGGAAAAAAGAAAATTAAGGTATTATAACGATGTAATCAACCCTAATAAAGAATATCAAAATTATCTATCTGTTTTGCCAAGTGTAAAGAAAAAAATAAGCATTTCTAAGATAAGAACAAATTCTCATGAGCTCCATAGTGAAACTGGGCGATGGTCAATTCCTAAAACGCCATGGGATAAAAGAGTGTGTCACCTTTGTGACACTAAGAATGTTGAACATGAAAAACACTTTCTCTTAGATTGTCCAACCTATACCCATATTAGATCCCATTTTCAAAATATTTGTCACACTACCAACCTTCCTAATCTCTTAACCCAACAAAAGTATGGTGATCTTGGAAAGCTTCTCTTAATGCTTTTCGAGCACATAAACAAAATTCTAAAGAATCACAAGTAATCACTTACCCTCTTAAGGTCTGATAAGCCAATTTGATCTTAGTAGACGTTAATCATCATCATCATCATCATCAAAAAATTTATAAATATGAACTTAACATTATATTCTTAAACTAAAAGCTTCTCACATTTATTTTATAATATATATTTTTTCTTTTTAAAAATAATTAAATTTGAAGTCTTACTTTAGTTCACTTTCAACTATAGAATCTTCATATAAAATAAAAATATAATAATATTTTAAAGTAAAAGTAAATTGCATTTAAAAATTTGACATTATCGTCATTTAAAATAAAAACATAACTGTGTTATTCAATGTTTTTAAAACTCTTTTTAAATAAAAACATAACTATATTATTGAATGTTTTTAAAACTTTTTAAAAACACCGAGGGCTAGTCAAAAGAGATTAACTGCAATATCAGAGTCAAACAAGGTTGTCCCTTGTCCCCTACCCTTTTTGGCATATACATTGACAAGTTAGAATAATGTTTGGAAAATGCAGGTTGTGTCAGCCCTACTCTCACTGGTATAGTCATCAATCTTCTTCTTTATGCCGATGATATCATTCTTATGGCAAGGAGTCCCCATGATCTTGAAAACCAACTAAGAATCCTCAAAGATTTTTTCTCCAATATGGGTATCACTGTTAATACTGATAAGACTAAGGTCATGATTATTAAATCCAATAAGATCCCTTATGATACCTTTGTATATGACAAAAACAACTTGGAGGAAGTGACTTCATACAAATATCTTAGAATTGATATTCACCACAAGCTCAATTGGAATTATAGCATTGAGAAAAAGATTATTGGGGGATGGAAAGCTTATTATGGGCTTGAAAATAATTGTATATCCGCTGATATTTGGAGTTGGGATAAGAAGAAACTCCTCTTTGAGACTCTTGTTACACCCATTATTCTTTATGGATGTGAAGTCTAGGGTTGTAGTATCTCTCATGAATCCTGGAGAAAGATAGAGAAATACAAAAGAATTTTATAACCTATAATGTCAAAATTAAAGGAAATACGCCCCATCCCATCCTCCTCTTAGAAACAATCCTCTCCTCCATTGAGAGCATGGCTATGACTAGATACCTAATGTACAAGAACAAGTTAAACAACATGGAAGATGAGAGGCTACCTAAAATTGCTTCAAAATCAAGTCATAACCACCATCGACTCAAGCGAGGATGGCATAAAGATGACTAGTCTTGGCTAAACTTTTGGGGAATCATGGAAGAAACCATTTTGCAGAATAAAGATACTATTAAAAAAAACATCAAATCAAAATTTAAGGAGAAAATGTGGTGTGATAAAGAGTTAGAGGAAAAAAGAAAATTAAGGTATTATAAAGATGTAATAAACCCTAATCTAGAAGATCAAAATTATCTATCTATTTTGCCAAGTGTAAATAAAAAAAATAAGCATTGCGAAGATAAGAACAAATTCTCACGAGCTCCATAGTGAAACTGGGCAATGGTCAATTCCTAAAATGCTATGGGATGAAAGAGTGTGTCACCTTTGTGACACGAAGAATGTTGAAGATGAAAAACACTTTCTCTTAGATTGTCCAGCCTATACCCATATTAGATCTCATTTTCAAAATATTTATCACACTACCAACCTTCCTAACCTCTTAACTCAACAAAAGTATGGTGATCTTGGAAAACTTCTCTTAATGCTTTTCGAGCATAGAAACAAAATTCTAAAGAATCACAAGTAATCACTTACCCTATTAAGGTCCGATAGACCAATTCGATCTTAGTAGACGTTAATCATCATCATTATCATCATTAAGTTGTTTTTAATATTATTAAATGTATTTAAAACATTTTTTTTGTAAAGATATATTAAATTGTTTTTATTATTATTGAATGTTTTTAAACTTTTTTTTGGAAAAATATATTATTTTTTTTTAATGTTTTTAAAACTTCTCTTCATAAAGATATATATATATATATATATTTTATCATTTTAATATGATCATTGTTAAAATAAAAATATAATTATATTACTTAATATTTACAAATATTCTTTTATAACATTTTACAAATATTCTTTTATAACATTTTAAAAATAAAAATTTGAAATATTATTTTATAACATTTTAAAAATAAAAACTTGAAACATTGATTCAAAAAATTCGATGTAATGAAATTGCATTCTCATTTGTCAAAAAATTTCACAAATCGACTAGTGTATATCTCAGTAAATGAAACGGCTAGGGAAATGCCACACAACGTATTAGAGAATGGAGACAACCACTTAACGTGGAATGTAAAGATGGCAAGGACGTTGCAAATGGATATGGAAATAGCTAATCAATCGTAATGTTGCTCATTAATGGCTAATGCAAACGTTATAATTTGTTAGGATGTACGTACTTTATAATTTGCAAGGATGTTAAGATATTAAATTGGACCCTATGGGAAATGGAAACATGACAAAACATTTTAATTAGGTTGCTGCAAATGGATATGGACATAGTTAATCAATTCTAATGATGCTTATTAATTGTTACGTCAACTTTATAATTTGCAAGGATGTTAAGATATTCAATTTGACCCTTTTATTTAATGGACACGACCTAGAATATTTCTATTTCTTTTTCGCATTATATCTGCATGATAGAAATCTGTCATTAAAAAATTGCTTAATTTGATACCTTTAACATAATCAATAAGAGGGCATAAAAAATAATTCAAGCTACCTTATAATTAATGAAATCTAGATAGATCTATAATATGAAGAAACATTATATATGAAATCTAGATAGATCTATAACATGAAGAAACATTATATATGAAATCCAGATAGATAAACATTATATCCGCATACTCCAAGAGTTTGAAGCCCAAGGATGTTGAGCTCATATTAGGTAAGAGATTGTCTCTACCACATCTAATGCCTTTTTCATTCCAACAAGATTCCAACAAGATGAGTTACAAAGACGAGTTACAAAGGGCAGCAAGTCCCTGTCAATTGAGAAAGTCTATTAGAGAATTAGTTGATTGAGTGAAAACACTAGTTAAACTTATTGAAGCAACAAATGAGTTGACTCCATTGATTCAAAACCAATAATAGTGAAAGCAACACTATTTGATCTTGTATAAGAAAAAGCAGATTGAGACTCGGTTACAGATCCACCTGCGGAGACAACAAAGGAAGCATCGTAGCCACCAACAACCTTTCCAAGTTGAGATATAGTTAGTTAAGAAGATTGAGCAATTTAAGTTCTAGGCGTAAACCGAGATCCTAAACCACTAGGAAAGGCAAGGAAAAGGTAGGTAGGAGTAGGAACATCAACATCATCATCATCATTAGTAGCTCGTACTAATGTTATATACTCTAGTCGAAAATCAAGATGTTGTTACTGATAAAGTCCAGAGAGGCAGAACAAAAACAATAAACAAAGAATATATATGTGGGAGAACACACCGGGGCTTCAGTACCCATCTCAATATCAAATAGATTACATAGATTACATAGATTACATATCGATCCAACAAATCTTCGAGAAACTGTCTAAAATCAAACAAAACTTAATGTCAAATGGAGTCTAACTACAACTAAATTGGACAACTGGTAGAGAAGAAGACAATGAGAGTTATGAATAGGGAGATTACTCTAAGACCCCCCCTTAATCTCAACTGTTACATTCACCAACACTTACAATGTTGTCTTTGAAATTCAAAAACACTTTTTCCTAAAGGTTTTGTAAAGATGTCTGCGAGATGATCTCTTGATCCACATAATTGAAGAGAAATATCACCATTATTAACAAGCTATTGGATGGAATGAAAGCGAGTGTCAATGTGTTTTCTTTTCTTGTGGAACACATGATTCTTTGACAATGGAATGGTTGACTTGTTATCACAGAAAATAGGAGTTGGATGCTTTTCGTTATGTGCCAAATCATTTAATTCCTCTCAGCCATACTGTTTGACATGATGTTGAAGTTGCAACAACATATTCTGCTTTTGCTGAAGATATTGCAACTATGGGTTGTTTCTTTAATACCCATGAAATCAGATTGGTACCCAACTGAAAAGCATAACCAAATGTGCTTTTCCTATCATCAATGTTGCCTAAAAAATCATTGTTTGTGTACCCTACAAGTGAATATTCTTCATAAGTTGTGTACCACAAACAAAAGTTAAGTGTCGCTGCAACATATCTTAGTATTATTTTCCAACTTTTCAGTGAGAATCCTTGGGAGATTCCATAAATTTGGAAACAAAACTTGCTGCAAACATTATATCAGTCTACTTGCAGTAAGGTACATGAGACTACCTACTAGCCTCTTATATAAGGTTGAATCAACTGTTGAGCCTTCATCATGTTTGCTCAATTTTGTTCCTAATGTAATAAGAGTTTCAACTAACTTGCATTTATCCATTCTAAACCTTTTCAGAATGTTTGTAACATACTTTTGTTGACAAACAAAAATACCATGAGCAAATTGCTCAACTTTAATTCCCAAAAAATATTTCATGAGTCCAAGATCAATAATCTCAAACTCTATTTTCATAGCAACTTTAAATTCTTCTAACATTGGATTACCTATATAAATTATATCATCAACATAAAGGAAAACAATAAGAATTTTACGTTCATGATCTGATTTTGTATATAGTGTTGGCTCATTACTTCTCATGCTGAATCCACTATTGATTATATATGATTCAATCCAATTGTACCATGCTCTTGGATCTTGCTTCAATCCATACAAGGATTTCTTCAAATATACACTTTTTCCTCTTGTCCTTGGACTTCAAAACTAGGTGGTCGATCCACACACACTTTTTCTTGCAAAATTCCATTCAAAAAGGTTGAATTTACATCTAATTGGAACACTTTCAATTTTTTTTTTTTGCGATAGCTAAAATGGTCCTTATTGTATCTAACCTTGCTACGGTAGAAAATGTTTCACCATAGTCTATTCCACGTTGTTGAGAGAAACCTTTGGCAACCATCCATGCCTTATGCTTCTCTATCTTTCCTTTTTCATTTATCTTTGTTTTGTATACCCACTTGACTCCTACACTAGATTTTTCTTCTAGCAGATCAACAAGATCCCAAGTCTTGTTCCTTTCTATGGCTTCAATTTATTCATTCATGGCTTCTACCCAATGATCGCCTTTCGCTGCTTCTTTAAAGAAGGTTGGCTGATAGGATAGAAAGACAAAATGACCCTATTGTTCAAAGTCGTTGTTCTGTTGACAAATTTCCCTTATGATTATTGTTCATTGATTTTATGTTGAAGATGATCAAGGTGGATATCAGTGGTCACCCACCTATTCCACTGGCTTGAAAAACAGTTTTCCACCTTGGCAGTTTTTCAACAGTTTTTCGAGTTCCAAACTTCTGGGCTTGCTGTTTTGAGGCCCTAAACGACGTTTTTTGGGGATTTTGGGCCTAAGAAATTGCCAAAGGCACTAGCTTGGGCCAGTCGAAAATCATTCTTCTCGGTTAGACCTTTCCAATGATGTATCGAGCGCCCCAAACAGAGATCGTATGCAAACGTTATGCCCTCGAGAAGTTGACGTATCAACCACCCCCATCGAGGCCCACAAACCTTTTGGATTTTCATCTTTCAAGGTTGGGGTTTTGGATTTTACCTATGTTAAAAAGGCCTTTGGAGCCTCATTGTAAGGATCATCTTCTTGTGAATGTGAGTAGTCGTCACATCTCTTCTCAGAGATAAGCTGCCACCATTCTAGAGAGTCTTTTACTCTGTATTTCTACAGTTTTGTACATTTTGCTTATTAATAGAAATTGTGTATTACTATATATCTGTGCCTCTTGTTATATTTCTGATATATTTCTATTACATTATTGTCACTCTTTCAATATCTCTATATATTTCTGTGTTATATCTCCACTCTCATTTCGTGCTGAAAATAATCCAGATCAGTGGTATCAGAGTAGACTGCTCTTGATCGTTTTTCAGTGCATGTCCCCAACGAGGTCCAAGTATAACAATTTCGGTCTCGAGTTTGTCTCTCTTGACAACGATCACTCTCGCATGCCCAAGAAACCCTCCATGGTGAAAGAAAAGAAAAATGACAAAGCAGATGATTCTATCAATCTGTTGCTTAAGAGATGTAGTGTCCCCAAGGCCGAGCCCCGTTACAAATCATGTTATATGCAAAGAATTGTAAATATGTTCTATAGGCTGGTGAGCCAAGTTTTGTATAAGCTGTAGGATTATGAGTTTTGTTAGGCCAGGGAGCCTAAGAGTTGAAGGCTAGGAG
>JASDQU010790136.1:48298-72626 GCA_032191745.1 Picea mariana | reverse complement strand
CTCCCCGTTATCTGGTTCTCACATTGTCAAAACAATAGAAGTTGTCAAATAGGGAACTGAAAATCCTCCAAGTCAGGTGGTCCTAACACCATAAGGCAGGGAGATACCCGTGAAGGGTTGAAGGCCGAGGTCTAGTTGTTTTGTGCATTCCCCCTTGAGGCACCCATCTCTTGGATGGAATTCAGTCCGTGACCCATTTCTTAGGCCGAAAATCTAAATGTCGCACTTTGACCGAGGTACCTAGTGACCAAATTTTAGGACATCTACCTAGGTGGCAATTGTGGGTTGCAATTGCACCTTGATCAGATTTTGTGTGACTATTGGGAAATATTGCCAACTCTTTCAGGATATGCCCCCTTTACCCCTCATTATAACTGATTATTTCATCCTTCACTAGTTTCTCTTCCGGTGACTTCAGACCCCACTGTTGAGTACTATTGGAAGGTCCAATGCTATTTGAGAGGAAGGACGTTACATCTTTTAGGACATGAGCATTTGTTTTCTTTGTTTCCCCCATGCATAAAAAACCCACTTACCCACATATCTGCTTCTTTTTTCAAAACACTTTATGTATGATGCACTTCTGATTAGATTTTGATTTAGATCTATATCGTGTAAAGTTCAAAAGTTGCAACAAAGGCTCTTTGTTATTTTACTCTCACCACAATTCACACACATCCACTTAGCTAGTCGGACATCATAGGGGACCCACAGAACCCCCATTGTTCCAAACGCTTTCTAAACCTCCCTCCTATTTTAGGGGGAGTTACTAGTCTTGCCAACTCATCGACCCCACCTTCTCACACCCTTGTGAGTGCCACTGTGTTAGGATTCACTTTGCTTGGTTCCACATTACTTGGGTCCACTTCCCAAGGTCCTCTGTCCACTCGCTATCCTTTACATGGAAGTGGGGGGCCAACTTCCTCTCAAGGGGGAAGTACCAACCCACCTAGGCCCCCTCAAGGGTTAGGTTCACAAAACACTCACACCATGGCTGGAACTAATCCCCCCCCCACTGCAGATGCCATATTTGGCCTCTCTTAACATACCCGATCTAAGAAAACTCACAAATGATCCTATATTGCATGACCCCACTTGGCCTGCAATGCCTACCAAACTACCTTCAGACATCCCCAAGTTTGAAGGAAAGGCAGGAGATGACCCTGCCAACCATGTCATGACTTTCCACTTATGGTGCTCTTCCAACAACATTATGGATGATTCCATCTGACTATGATTATTTCAACGCACACTCACTGGCTTATCAGCCAAATGGTATGTAGATGAAAAATCGGGGTCCCATGCGACTTTCCAGTCCTTGGCCAAAGCATTTTTGACCTTCTTCCAATTTCCAATCCACCACGATAATGNAAGGAAAGGCAGGAGATGACCCTGCCAACCATGTCATGACTTTCCACTTATGGTGCTCTTCCAACAACATTATGGATGATTCCATCTGACTATGATTATTTCAATGCACACTCATTGGCTTATCAGCCAAATGGTATTTAGATGAAAAATCGAGGTCCCATGCGACTTTCCAGTCCTTGGCCAAAGCATTTTTGACCTTCTTCCAATTACCAATCCGCCACGACAATGGTCTTGAAATACTCTCTAATTTTAAACAAACCTCAGCCACACATATCACTGATCACATTCACGAGTGGCGTAGATGACATAGTTTGTGCAAAGCCGAAACCACCAAACAATAGTTTCTTGACTGGTTTCTTAGATCACTTGTCTCTCTCCTCGGTAAAGATGTAGTTTCCACCTTCCCTCAATCAGAAGAAGAAGCCATCAATAAGGCTCAAAAATATGACCTCATCTATTCACAATCAGGGTACTTATACAAAGTACTTCCTAACCTCCCAAAACCTGTGCCATTTGGCCAAGATAAACCTGAGATATCTCACTCAGTAGACAGATTAATTTGTAATACCACACACCACAGTCTGCAACCCCAACAACCACCAATGTATGGCACACCTCAATATCCGTCGGCATATGGGGGAACCTCTTATTACCCCCCACCCCCTTATCAACAACCATACCCTTTTTCTATTCCTCCACCCATCATTGGGCCACCGCCGACACCCCCCATACACCCACCGATCCAAACGAGTTCTGGTACTCCCTCAACCTCAGCTTATACTCTAAGTACTAGTGAAAGCACCACGCCTTCCTATGTACCTTATGGCTCACAACTCCCACAGAATCTGTACTTTCCATTCCCTGGTCCTCCACAACCCATGGCACCCCCACACTCGCATGCTGGGGTGAATTTTGTTCAACCCTCTCCCGTTCAGCAATATCAAAATTTCGAACAGCTGAATATGAAAAATCTGACCCATCTGTCGAATAATACCAAAAAGAAAGGAAAAAACAGGAACAATAACAACCCAGGTCCAAGCGAGAATCACCCCCAACAAAACCATCCTACTGGGGGCAACCAAAATCAAGGGAATCAGAACCCCCAAAGGGGAAATAACAACAGGTGTCAAGGAAGAAATAAAAATAATATTAGAACCACCTTCCCTTGTTCCTTTTGAGGTGAGTTTGGTCATTATACTCATCATTGCCCCCAAATCACCAATTTTAAATGGATGAAAGACTCAAGAAGTGCACCACATCCTCCAGCACCACCTGCCCCTCAGCAAGTCCCACAGCAATATGTGCAACAACCACCCCCAGTCGTGCTACAAAATCCCATTCCACATCAGGGTGTGATGAACACCCAATAGGATATGCAGCCTACCCGACCATAGTCGGGACAATATCTCAATCCAAACAATCCCGTAGATTGTACCATCCTCCTCACCAGTGAGGAAGAAATCCTTCTGCAAACACATAGTCATCAATAGCGTGCACCCGCTGAGTCTCCTCCCATTCCCCCATAAACAATCCCAGCACCAATGGGACCCCTGTTGATGATTCCTAGCCCTAACACAGAAACACCTCTTCACATCCCTCGCATCCCATTGTGCAGGAATGTCCACAACCCCCAGGCTAGGGTAGCTCATAATTACAGTTTGGTCAATGACTTAGCACAATCCTTGGCTGCCATGTCAGTCTTAGAAGTCCTTCAAACTTGTCCCACTCATCGAAAATAATTACTTTCTGCCTTGGGGGAAGTCAACCCCGCGGATACTCAACTCATCACATTTGATCTCGATAGTGGAGAGCCTCGCCTCCCCGCTCTAATCGCTTTTCAAATCCTAGTGAAAATTTGGAACATTACAGTTCATCAGTGCATCATCGGTGAAGGTGCATCCACATGCATTATGTCTAAATCTGTATAGAAAAAACTTAGTTCCCCCAAACTCATACCATCTGCCATTATCTTAAGAGATTACAATAGACGACCATTGTCTCCTGAAAGGCTCTTTCAAAATGTCCCTGTAGAACTCGGGGGCAAGACCATTCTCATCAACATTGAAATCATCAATGCCCCACTCGATTATAATATCTTGTTCGGTCGTAGCTACATGTATCCTATGAAGGTAGTTGTCTCTTCCGTCTTTCGAACAATGATGTTCCCCCATAATGGGAATATCATTACCATTGACCAGGTTTCACATTATGAGCCCAACCCTTCTACCAACATCGATAATATTCTCCCTCTCATCCACACTAGTCATGAAGCATACCCACTCATCGAAATGGGCTCCGGAATTTTCAAAGACCCATCATTGTTAGGAACTTACCATGGTGCACCACCGCTCCTTCATCCTTCCAATCAAGTATGCGTCATATCATCCAAAGGAATTGACATAGAGGATACTCTTCCTCCTAGGGAGGCTTCTATCGTATCTGACATCCCACCAGTCGCAAAGCTCCCTCCTCATGAGCCTCCTACGAACTTGTCGACTCCACCAGGTCACGATTTCACCTCTCCCCAAGGACATATCCCAGTTTGGGAGACAGTTCCCCAAGCCATTACTCAAATCCCCTTCTTTTATCCTCCACCAGGCATACAAGGTTTCCAAGTAGCCACAACGCTTACTCTCCCTAATATGGTGTTGGAAATTCCAGTTTGGTATTTACATCCCCCAGAGATGGTCCCTCAACCATCCCTTCCCCCCCAAATGGAGGGAATCCCAATGACAATTCCCATACTCACTCCCACCATACCATCTACACCCCCACTCACTAACCTCCCTGCCATAGTTGGGGGTATATGCAAGAAGAAGGAGCCCACAACTCCACTTCCCCCATGTGTCCAACCTCCTTGCGTGCTATGTGAGAAAGATGGACACCCAACCAACAAATGCCCATCTCTACCCGAGTTACATAACCTAATTCCCCTCAATCAAACACCATCACTGCTCTCCACTATAGCAAGTACTGCCGCTACCTCCCCTAACTCAAGTAGCAAAGGGATACGAACCAAATTTTCTTGCGCTATATGTTCAGAATATGGCCATTATACACATCATTTCCCAACCCTACCTCACTTATGGTAGACATTAGTTGTAGTACGCCAAAGCTTCTAGAACAAACCCAATCCAGCTACATCATCCCTACCAAACATCACTGACATCCATTATGTCACGACTTCAGTCAATGAACGTATGAGATTCCCTTGCTCTTTATGTGAATCCTTAGATCATTTTACATATCAATGTCCTATGATCATTGAATACAAGGAACGCCAAATGACCCTGATTCAAACCCCTGCAAAATCGATGGTTGACCTTACCTCACCACTTGAGATTCTTCATATCATTTCTCCTGAACTAGAGGCACTCCCTATTCCTCCATGGTTCTTGGATGACTTCTTCGAGGATTTATCCCCAAATCCCCCCAATTCCCCCATTGATTTCCCTACGAAAAGTTTACATCCAACTACCACTAGTACTCCTCAGTACTTCGATATTTGGTTTATGTCGAGAAAACCATCGCAATCTCATTACATAATTCCCCCTGCTTCTCCATAACCCGAGGACAACCACAGGACGACAGTCACTGATATCACTTTGTTAGACCCCTTGTATTCCCACCAATTCCACTATGACGAGGACATACTCGAAGAGTTAACCACCCCCGACTATCCATGGGATGCGCTACACCATAGAGCGCTCTTTTTTCCACAGGAAGCCTTCACACTTCCTAACCAACACCCCATATACGTAGTCGAAACCAAGGATTTTATCTCATCAGGGCATATTGACTGGTTCAACAATTCCATTCCTGCCCCTGATGATTTTGAAGAAGGCAACATGGCCAACATTTCCTTGACCATAAAAATCGATATTTCCATCAAAAATGGAGTCGTCGAGGAAATCACCATTGGTGCTGCATGCACTCTTGAAGAAATCACCGCCTATAAAGCCCTCTTCCAAGAATATCGGGATATTTTCACCTGGTCATACACACAAATGCTTGGCCTTTATCCCTCTATTTTCGAACATCGCATCGACACCTGGCTTGATATTACACCAACTCTTCAAAAACAACGACCGCTACACCCATCCAAAGCAGTGGCTATTAAAGCTGAGATTGACAAATTATGTGCGGTCGGATTCATCTACCCCATCGCTTATACCTCATGGGTTTCTAACCCTATACATGTTAACAAAAAACAGGGCACTATCTGTGTCTGCACGGACTTCCGCAATCTCAATCACACATGTCCCAAAGACAACTTTCCAATGCCTTTCATCGATCAAATTATCGATGACTGCACTGGCCACGAAGCTCTTTCCTTCATGGACAGTTTCTTTGGTTATAATCAAATCCAAATCCATCCAGCCGATCAATACAAAACTACATTCACCACCCCTTGGGGTACTTTTGCATATCGTGTCATGTCGTTTGTCCTAAAGAATGCTGGTGCAACTTTCCAACGGGCTATGACATACATTTTTCACGATATGGCTCATATCATCCTCACATACTTAGACGATCTCACAGCTCAATCCAAAAAACGCATCCAACATCTTGATGATTTACGGGTCATCTTGCAATGGTGTCGTCAGTACAACTGTTGGTTGTGGAGCCTGATTATCTTCCTGATTCAGAGGTCCTTGCTTTCAGCCATGTTTATACCCCATAAAGTATTTACACCCTAGAAGTATGTACACTCTTCCACACGGGGGAGTGCAGAGGGGGGGTACCCGCTCTACGAGGTCCGGGGGGGCTATCCCCCCGGCTGGGGGGTCTGGGGGAAAGCAGGTCCCCAACGAGGGCTCGGGGGAAGCATCCCCTGATGGGGGTTCTGGCGTGAAGCCCCCAAAGGAAAAATTGCCTTGTAAATGTATATTGTAATTTCATTGTAAATCTGGACCGTTCATTATAAGGTCACAGATCTAACAGTAGAGATTATGTTANGTTGTAGGTTGTATCCCTTCATATGCTAGATAATAATAAAGGAAGGACCTGGCAATTTCTCTCATGGACGTAGCCCACACTGGGTGAACCATGTAAATCTGTGTCTCTATTGTATTTTGTATCTTCTATGTTTTGTTTCCGCATTTGTTTTATTTTATTACTCCACGGTCCTGTTTTTCTAACAGCAACATCCGCTTGAACCCCCTCAAGTGCGTGTTCTGCGTCACTGTCGGGCACCTCCTCGGATTGATCGTTTCCCAAAGAGGTATTTCCGTAGTCCCCCTTAAAGTCCAGGCCATCACCAAAATTCCAACCCCCCCAGAATTTATGCCAACTCCAGATCCTACAAGGAAAAGCTAACTTTTTACGGTGATTTGTCCCAGACTACGCCACTCGAGCACACAGTTTCCTTCGCTTACTCTATCATGACATCCCATTTCATTGGGATGAACATGCCCAAAAGGAATTCGACAATATTAAAACAATGCTTTCTAATGCCCCTTTAATTAGTTCACCCGACTATAATCACGACTATATCCTCTACATATCAGCATCAACTATCTCAGTAGCAAGAGTTCTCGTTCAAATCAGCAATGGCGATTGTGAGAATGTCATTTACTACGTTAGTAAAAACCTCTCAGGGCCACCCTTGAGGTATAAACACAAAGAGAAACTATCCCTTGTAGTCGTCCTTGCAGTCCAGAAACTGCATCATTACATTTTTCTTTGCACAACTAAAGTCGTAGAAAATTCCAACCCTATGCAATACTTGCTCAGTTGTCGGTAAATTAATGGCAAATTTGCCCGATGGATCATTATCCTTTAGGAGTACGATCTTGAATTTTCAACACCCAAGAGAAAGAAATCTCTCATCCTCGCCGAAATTTTCACGGCCTTCCCCTCTGATACTACCAGTGCCCCCATCAATACTGACTTCCCTGATGAACATCTCTTTTATATCACTTCGGATGATCCTTGGTACGACGACCTCCACGTCTACCTCTGAACCCAAAAGTTCGGTAACCACCTCTCACAGGATGATCATCTTAGTATTCGCCATGAGGCCCCCTGCTATCTCCTCATCGAAGATATCTTATATCGATGAGGGGTCTACACCATACTTCGTCAATGCTTGACTATTGACGAGGCCGATAGAGTCTTGAATGACTGCCATAGCGGCACATGCGGGGGCCATCTTTTGGGAATGTCTACTGCTCAAAAAATCATCCGAGCAGGTTATTTTTGGCCTACATTGCTTCACAATTGCATTCATGCCGTGAAGCGATGCGATAAATGTCAGCTTTACACCAACAAAGCATGAGCACCACCTGCTCTTCTCCACCTAATCATTATGGTAGGCCCCTTTGTAAATGGGGCATCGACTTCATGACTTGTAATCTCCCATCTAGAAATGGACACAAATACATTGTTGTCGCAGTCAATTACTTCACAAAATGGGTTGAAGCCATGCCCACCTTCAACAACACCATTGACACTGCGGCACGTTTTTTCTTTAATCACGTCATCTCTTGCTTTGGAGTACCACTCCAACTAGTTTCCAATCACGGGAAACATTTCGAGAATGAGATTTTCCTCGAACTCTCATATCAGTTGGGATTCTCCTATGAGTTTGCCTCACCATATTACCCTCATTCTAACGGACAGGTTGAAGTAGTTAACAAGGTCCTCAAGACCATGTTGCAATGCATGGTTAACAAACATAAGACCAATTGGCATCATATGTTATTTTCCGTGATATGGGCTTACCATACAGCCATGAAAATGACCACTGGTTTCACACCATTTCATTTACTCCATGGGGTTGAGGCCACTCTTCCTATCGAGTGAAAAATTCCCACCTTATGCACTGCAATTGAGCTATTACCTGACACTACTCCAATGGAGCAGCATTTGCTGAATTTAGAGTCCCTGGATGAAGATCGTCGATCTTCATTACAGAACAATGAGGCAGCCAAGAAATGGTCAAAGGACACCTTTGATTGCCATGTCAACCTTCACTCATTTCATGAAGGCGACCTTGTCCTTACCTACAATATCGCTCACGATACCCTCGGTCATGGAAAATTCGAGTCACTATGGCATGGCCCCTACATTATCCAACATTGCCTCACCAAAGGCGCCTACATCCTGGCTTCCCTCGAAGGCCTCTCTCTCAAAGAACCTGTCAACAGGTTATACTTAAATAAATTTTACGCCTAAGCGTATCCTTTCTACATTAGGTTATTTCTTTTATAGTGTTTTTAATCTTTTTTCCATCCCTCATGTCTAAACTATCATTTGTGCTATTGACAGATGCTTCCTCCACCGACCTACCACAACGGTTAAGCCGACGGCACCAGCCGTTGGACACAAAATATTGCTTCGGCAGCTTGGGCCCTCTGTTCTCCCTCACATGAATTGCTCCACTCTAGCGGCATATGTTTGGGTTCAACAACCAACAACCAAGCCAAGTACACTATCGTCATTGGCCTCCTCGCTGATGCCCATCATCATCGTATTTTCCACCTTAGCATCT
Source organism: Picea mariana (assembly GCA_032191745.1). Classification (NCBI taxonomy): domain Eukaryota; kingdom Viridiplantae; phylum Streptophyta; class Pinopsida; order Pinales; family Pinaceae; genus Picea; species Picea mariana. Next base: position 63,760 of record JASDQU010790136.1, on the reverse strand, counting down.
TTCTTGACTCTCAACTAGTCGTCCTCCAGCTCAACAATGTGTACCGTGTCTGCGATCCTTGCCTCTTTCGCAAATACCTGCAAGTTATACTTTTATCTCAACATTTTGATTTCATTACATTTACACATATTCCAAGACAATTTAATCAAATCACAGATAACATAGCTAACATTGTATTAGATTGGCATATATCACATCAAGATATCTCTACACACACATAAACCATCAAGAGCCTGTCACAACATATATAGATTAGACAACATCAACACATTAAAAACCACATGTAAACATCACAAAGACCCTAAAATGTATACTCACATATATATATATATATATATATATATACTCACATATATATATATATATATATATATATATATATATATATATAAATCGGTCCACAGTGCCATCAAAATGTTTACATACAAATATACAGAAATCTGTAGGCCAGTGAAGCACCTCGGTACAAAATTGGTCTCACTACACCAAGATGGGCTCACCAGCCTATATACAAAATACAAAAATACATAGATCAACACTAAAGGTGCCTCTAGTGCACCACCTCCTGCCCCTCCCTCAGGCGGTGGTGCCCCACCCACTATTGGTCCCTCTAGACCGGGAGGTATCCGTCTGGTCATCGTAGCATTGGCTATTGCTGCTCACCGCACCACGGTCTGCCACATCAGTGGAACTCCCACACACTTCTCCAAGATACCCTCATCCTGGATGCGCGACCACATACCCTCAGGCATGCCCTGTAGCACTACCTCCAAGTGATGGAGAATATCCTCAAAATCTCTCCCAGCTTCTACTGAAGGAGCATGCGATGGCCTGGCACCAAGGTCATTAAAACAACATCTCCTAGCTGCTCTCTCATCACTGGATGATCTCACCTCCACATCCTCATGCTGACATCTCTCTCCTACCTGTGGCCCTCCCCATGGTAGTCTCCCTAGCTCCTGGTGAGCCGATGCTCTCATCAGCTCAACCTCGTGCCCGTGAGGTCCCACATCTGCACATATAAACAACCAAATGATAGTATTAGCATCTATAAAAAATACACATGTAATGCTATCTCAAAAATCAACATATCAAAATCACAAACATACCTTGGTGGTCAAACACCTCCCTTGGAGGTAACACCATATCTGAATCCCCCCGTAAGGTAACACCACAGTATGGATACTACAGTATGATCTGCAGTATCTACCGCCACACCTGTTCCGCCTCAGCCGTGAAAAAATGACTGCCCTCACCACCACCGTGGGGAATCAAAATCATCGACCACCACCTCAATCGTAGCTCTTGTGCACCAGGTGCACCCAAAAAAACTCTAGGGTGCAACATTGACACCCTCTCCAAAAACCAGGCCACCAAGATGGACCCAAAGGTAAAGTCCCCTATGTCCATAGCCCGACATCTATCTAGGTGCCCTACCATCTTGGCATGTAGCATCAAACCCTAGGAAAAATGTTCTCCTGCCAGTGACCTCCACATAACTCTTAGCTGACCACCACTGATCTGCTGAGTCATGAGGGACTCATATACCCTCACAATCATCACTGCTACACAGCAATGCGCTAAAGCATCCATCGCCCCGATACTCACTACGGAGCCTGACATGTAGTTCTCCCTAGAACAATACCTCCGGCCCAAGGTAGCTAACGACACATCCATAGGTAAGACTCACTTCGCTAGTAGGGGCATTCCCCGAAAAGGGAGCCCAGTCAGAAAATATACATCCTCCACCGTAGTGAAGGTAATCTGCTCTCCCCACACCATAAAGCAATGCAGATCCAGACTCCACATCCGGATCAAAAACTATAGGAGATACTCCTGCGCCCATATCAATGGGCACTCAAAGAACTTTAGCAGCCTACAGGCTGCCAAAGTGGCACAAACCCCCGACTCCTCAATAGCCATGACATCCCTCAGTTGTGACCAATCCTGCTCTCGCCAATGGGATGACATCGTGCAAATGATCACCTGCAACCACATAATATAGTCCTAGGTCAACCATATTGACCATAAAACACATTAAAATATCCAAAATAGATAATCTTTTCACCCATCAACCTTGCCCCCAAGGCGCGGCTATTTAAACCCATAGTCACGCACATATGTGTGCCCTGTTCACCCCACAGGCACGCACGCATGCACACCTTCCCATCCCACAGGCACACATGCATGTGCACCTGCCCATCCCACAGGCACACATGTGTGCATGCCTGCCCACCCTACAGGGGCACCTCCATGTTCCCCTGTCATGAACACAGGCGTGCATCATAATGCGCCTGTCCACTACATAGTCACGCACCCATGCACAGCTGTGTAGAAAATAGGCACGCATACCATGCACGCCTTTGTCCCCTATAGGTACACCCATGCGCGGCCATTCAAATAACAGGCACACACCCATGCGCACATATTTCTGGATCGCCCACGCACCGGGGGGCCCACACCCATAAAAACCCCTATACGACCCTCTGTACAGGCCCTGCCCACAAATTGAAAACCTACTTCTATGCAGGACAATAAGACTAATAAACTGAAGCTCGTTGGTCCTAAATTGACTGCCTCGTCCTCCCAGAATCTTCAAATCTCCTCTAAATACCTCTCGTCCAGTCACTCTGAAAGCAAGTACAAATGAGGTGGCATTATGGGCCCTACAACTATATATAGGCCTTTCCTCCAAACTTTCAAACACCATTCCGGGAGCTCCGGGTGTCCATTTTTCAATCCGTCTTCAGCCATGAGATCAACATCCCGTCTTCTACATCAAGATATTCCCCAAGCCATTTGTTATCCTTAGCCTCTGGGGTGCCATTTTTTCATACCCCATCCAGGTACGCATGATCATGTTCAAAATTATCAAATAAATGCCTATATGTTCGATTCTCTTCAGATATTTTTCACGTCAGGTATTTGGTTTTCATATGTGCAGGTACTTGGTCATCATACATCAACACAACCCCTTCAGGTATATAATCGAAACTAGCATGTAATCATTCCCTCTAAATCTAAATTGCATCTCCAGTCACACCTTCTGAAATTTGACTCTAGGATCCCCATCTACGGCTCTGCAGTACCGACACCTCCATTTCATTTTAGGTACTGTCACCCGGTAGCACTCTCCCCCACATGAGTTGTCCCATTCATATCACCCTTTGGCACTTTGACACTCATGTTGTTTTTTCAACACTTTAGGGATGGGAGTCCCAATAGTCTTACATCATGTTGGGAATCAGCCACATACTCCTCCTCATTTTGCTAGCTTTCCCAATGGATTCCTAGATTATCTCTTCAAGGTTCTATTTTGACTGCACCTCCGTAGTATCATTAACCCTCCATTTCATCCACAATCAGTTTTCCCATTCACAAATTTCCCTCCATTTCATATACCTCATACAGAAACCTACCCATGGGGCCCCCACCCTCCACTAGTTCTCCAAGAAAATTGCACCCTAACCAACCCAACCATATTGCATTGGGGCACCTGTTTCTGTATTTGTACACTCATCCCAAATTATTCTTTATTTATTTGGTAAATTGTAAAAAGCCTTTGTTTCTAGCATTTACATATCTTTTCGTCATCACCTTTGGCGACCTTCTTCCCTTTTTGGCAAATGCAACCCATGTCGCCCTTGGTTGGGGAAATCCTTATCATCTACCCCTATTGACATCGTCCATATACTCCGAGTATCCCACAGGCCACTTACCTCTGCCCTCTAAGTTTGTTCACTTTGTCTCACCTCTAGCACAACTTATCCCACGTCTTGTTGTCCCCCTGACACTCAACCTAGTTGAACGGTTACAACCACTTATACTTCGCATATACCCCCAACCAAGGGTAGTCTTGAGTCTTCATACATCTTGACTTCGTCCATGTACCTCCTCTAGTTCCTAACCTCACCTAGTAGATTTTACGAAGCCCTTTTCTTCTTGGAGTCGCATCCCCCTTTTGTCGACATCAGCACAATTACCAGAAGGGTGACAATATCTTGACTCTCATTACCTTTCCAATGAGAGGTCTCAAATGGAACAGGGAGAACCACAATTGCTCCTGATGTTGTTGGCCCCTGTAACATTTGACTTCAACACTTTCTCATGTTATGGTGGGTCTTACTTTGCGACTGTTGCAGTTATTTCTTATATTTTTCGAAGACCTCTAAACTTGGCTAGGCTATCAATGCCTACAAAATCCATGATACTTCTTACAGGTGTCACTGCCTACTATTCAAAGTATGTTCCTCTGTAGAATTGTCTTTTACCTTTATCATGACTGCCCCCAAGGGTGCTACACTTGTCTACATCAACACACCATTTCTGTTACTATACAACACCATTTTGAGTTACATGACACGAGCATGGGGCATGTCCTCTTCGTTTGTACACAATTTATGTTTACACACCTTATGGAAGGTTGGGTTCTACAGGTTCCCTTCTCCCTCCAATGGGTCACTCTTGATACTCTCACTATCACTCTCTCTTACAATGACACTCTCAAGAGAAGAAACATTGATGAATTTTGGCTATATGTATGCTCCTAACCCCATCCATCAGGGGGCATCTGTTATCACTGAAATTTCATCTGCAAATGGTTACAGAAATCCAACATCGTCAAATAGTTATGAGGTCACCCATGGACCAAAACTACCACAAAATCATTCCTAAAAGGTCAAAAACTATACAACCAGTGATAAAATTAAAGTGCACTATGACTACACAGGGCGCACGTGCACATGCGCTATCCAGAAATGCTGGAAAAGGGCACATGCACACAATGCACGACTGTGGTCGCTAAAAGCCGCACACATCTGAGAATGATGCATTTATGATTTTGGTCAGCCTCCCACCCACTTCTGGTTCAGCCTCCAAGTTGATTTGACACCCAAATCTCGACTGAATCCGACTGGGTGGCTGGTCAAAGACCTAAAAATGCCCTAATTAGCCTCTTTTCACACTACAATCTGGTTGCACAATACCTCAAAGAGGTTCTATAAAACAGGGCCATGGGTGCACTTCATTTTCAAGGAATTCATTAGCAAAGTTATGCTGCTACTATTCTCTTGAGGAATCCTCTATTCTCATCAAGAGTATACTAGCACCATTACATTGGGAAATCCATCTCACCCCTTGAGTGGATTAGCTTGGGATTCTTTCACCATTTCATTCAAAGTTGTAAGAAGATCTTATTTGTGGGGGTCCAAGAGCCCTCCCTTGGAGGAAGAAGGGACCCATAGTCCTCTTTCTTCTTGGTGTTTTCTTTCACTAATATAATCCTTGCCATTGGTGACATGAGTCTTATTAGTTTTTTTGTTCTTATGTCCTTATGCTCAATAGTTTAGTTGTTCTTTTATTTCTTAGTTTATTTCTTAGTTTGTTATTTTATATTTCTTTCTCTAACCCTTTCCTTTATAGTTGTCTTTCTTAGCTAACCCAACTAAGCTTGTAAGCACCTCTGTTTTTCTCATTTAGGTGACAAAAGAGGCACAACAATTGCCATGAATTTAGAATCAGCCCCTATGGGAGAATCCAGCTCAGGTATGAGATAAATCTTGAGTCAGCTAACTAGTTTGTCTTTACAGGTTGAAGATATGAAGAAGGACAAGGGAAAAGACAAAAGAGAAGACATTTGGTTTGTCAAATGAAAATTAGAAGGCCATGACAAGGAACACTTCCCTTTATTCCATGAATACTTGGCTTCTGGAGCTCCGAGCCCCTTGAAGCAGGACACTCTACCCTGGTGCAAGGTATGTAGAAATAGACATCGCCCTGGTGAGTGTTATTACATGAAAAAGTACATTCAGACACCCACAAATTTGTATTTCACGTTCTGTAAGTCATAAGGGAATGATGATAGGGATTGTAGGGCTTAGGATCTCATGCATGAAATATCAATAGACATATACAAAATCCAAGGTGAAGTACAACAAGAAGGAAATGCTCTGCAATACAACTCCCCTGGGAGAGGAAACTTCAATCCTCGTGGTGGATTCCAAGGAAGAGGAAGAGGAGGAGGTATGGGTTGAGGTCGAGGAAAGATCATCTGTTATAACTGTGCACAACGAAGACACTTGGCAAGGGACTGTCAGAACCCTTGTACCACATGCAGCTATTGCAAGTCTTTTGAGCATGTTATAGAAGATTGTCCTGTGTTGTTAGCTAAGCTTCAAGAGAGACGGGGACCTCAGGAAAACCCACAAATACATTTAATTAAAGAAGAACCCTGTAGAGCCGATCCTAGATTCATTGTTATTACTCGAGGAGGTGTTTTTATAGGAGAAGACAGACTAAACCAAGGAAAGACTACAAAAGACTCAGGAATCAGGAAAGCTACAAAGAAGACCCAAAATTTTGATGTAAATAAAGAAAGACAAATTTTTGAGGAGGAAAGAAAAGAGTTCAAGACAGACCAAGGCTCTTCATCAAAAACACAGACATAAGTGAGAGAATATGGAATTCCTTAGGAATTTGATCAGTCTGGTTCACCAAAAGAAGGAAAAGAGGTAAGCAAGTGATGGAATTTTTATATACTTTCATTAAGTTGATTCAGGATGAAAGCATTGTACAAGAGCTACAAAATCTAATCAGACATTATGAGCTGGGAAATATAGACCCCTTACTAAAGAGGGAAGTACACCAAATCGCTAAGAAGCGAAGGAAAAATAAGGAATTACACTTGAATTCTCAAATAGGAGAATATGATATTGACTATGTGGTCCTCAACTTAGGGTTAGAGGCGAATGTCATGATGAAGAAAACTTGGGCGCTGATTGGAAAAACAAAGTTGATATATTCCCCTATCAGGCTTAGAATGGCTAATCAACAAGATGTCAGCCCATTTGGACGATTAGAGAATGTCCCTGTGGACATCGATAGAGTCCCAATGTTTACAGACTTCGAGGTAATTGAAATAGTTGATGACAGTTTTCCTTACCCTGCACTGTTAGGAATTGATTGGGCCTTCAATAACTCCACTATGGTTGATTTAAAGAAAATACGTATGACGTTTGAAAGAGATGGCCTTAGGGTCATTGCACCTTTAGATCTAGATGAAGGTCAACGATACATAGAGCCCATCAGAGAAGAAGACCACACATACAAGCTGGAAAAAATCTACAAACTAACAACCAGACAACAAGATTACATTAATCCTAAAGTTGATGGAAACCCGATCTAGAGAAGTGACAACACATGTTCATTAGATTCAGAAGAGGCACTGGAAAACTAGTAGAATTAGATGTATGAAGTATCTACAAGGATATGTGCTAGATTAACTAGAGAAGTCTAGTGTATCGATACAACAATAAGTCACCTACCCACCTTTTATGGCCTAAATCCTTTAGAAACCTTCTTGTCGGATTTAAAAAAAATTGTATCAGCACAACAAATATTGTTGGCAATGAAGGAGGCTTTGAAATCAACACCAGCAAGATCGTGGATGACACATAAAAGTAATATTATAGATTGGGTACAATGTCATACTTTGATGACAACATAGTTCTCATCACAAGTAGAAAGATGTGAAGTAAAGTACACAGGTCGAAGCTGCCCAAAGGATGATGTGCGAAGGGGCCTGGAGCAACATTCCTCAAGAACAGTGGGTGCACAAATTCATTAATATGCTGGACACAACACCTATCAAATGGTACCTTCAAGAAGAGTTGTGCCTCATCACTACAGATTGGGAAGGTATGACTCAGAATTTTATAACCACCTTTTTATTTGAAAGTCAATATCCTTTAGTAGATCAAGTATTACAGATTGTAAGACATTTAGTATTTGAGGAGGCATATAGCCTCCCTATGGAGAAAGAAGAGGACGAATGGACTGCGCCTCTTTAGAAACTGCAAAGCTATTACAACATCAATGTCGATGAAGACGATGATCTGAGGAAGGTGAACATCATAGAAACAGAAAGCCAAAGAGACATGGAAGGACCAGGAGTTGAGTTACCATTTATTGGAAAGCCAATCAAGATTAAGAAATTCAATATTGGAACAGAGGAGACACCGAAGCTTGCAAATGTCGGAGATTATTGGGATGCTTCTACCATTGACAAGATTACAGAGCTTTTGCATGAATATCAGGACTTGTTTCCGACCAATTTCACTGATATGAAGGACATCAAAGGGCCTATGGGAGATATGAGGATCCCTTTGAAACCAGATGCAAAACTAGTCAAATAGATACCCTATAGGTTGAACCCTAAATATAAGGAAAAAGTGAATATTGAGCTCGACAGAATGCTGGAAGCAGGGATTATATATACTGTTGAAGAGTCAGAATGGATTATCCCTATGGTAGTACAAGATAATAAGAGAGGAGAGATCAGGATATGTGTGGATCTCAGAAAACTGAATGATGTTTGTTTGCATGACCCCTTCCCTACACCATTCACTGATGAAGTGTTAGATAATGTGGGAGGCCAGGAGGTACATTTGTTTATAGATGGATTTTTAGGATACCATCAAATCTGGATTGTCAAGGAAGATCACCATAAGACCACATTTGCAACAGAATGGGGATCTTTGAGGTATATAATGATGCCATTTGGATTGAAGAATTCCCCAACCATCTTTTCTAGGGTGGTGGTCAAAGTGTTCAAGGAGTTTCTGCATAAATTTCTCGAAGCATATTTTGATGATTGGACTATTTTTAGTTTGCTGAAAAATCATATTGAATGCTTGAGGCTGATGTTGGACAAGTGTAGGCAGTGTCAAATTTATTTGAACCTAAATAAGTGCATCTTCTTCTCACCATTTGGAGTGTTGTTAGGTCATCTTGTATGCAAGCAGGGATTGCTGGTAGATCTATCTAAAATTGCCATTATTGTTGATCTTCCACCTCCTACTTCATTCAAACAACTGCGCACTATGATGGGACATAATGGATATTACAGGAAGTTCATTAAGGGATATGCCCAGATTATAGCACCCATGGAGAAGCTTCTGAAGAAAGACTGTAAGTTTAATTGGACAGAAGAATGCCAACAGAGCTTTGACACACTGAAATAGAAGATGGTTACTGCACCCATTCTGGTTTTTCCAGATTGAAGCAAGGAATTTCACGTGCATGTTGATGCATCTTCCATTGCATTAGGAGTTGTGTTAGCACAAGTAGGAACAGGAAACATTGATCATCCATTAGCTTTTTCTAGTAGGAAACTATCAACAATAGAAACCAACTACACCACTATCAAGAGAGAAGGGTTAGCCATGGTGTACATGCTGCAAAAGTTCCTCCACTACTTGTTGGGAGGCCACTTTAAAATGTTCACTGATCACTCCGCACTGAAATACCTAGTCAACAAGCCAATGTTGGGGGGGAGAATATGCAGATGGATTCTCCTATTTCAGGAATATGATTTTGAGATCATGGTTAAGCCAGGAAGAATGTATAAAGGTCCTGAACACTTGTCGAGTTTGGAACATGGAGAAGAGCCCATTAGTTTGGAGGATATGCTACTGAATTCATAGTTACTAGCCATTAGAAATATTGATGACCACTTCACAAAGATAGTCCAGTTCATGTCGACAGGAATGGCACCTAGTGACTATACAATTCCCCAAAAGAAACAATTGGTAGTGCGTGCTACAGACTTTTCAATTATAGCTGGACATCTATACAAGATGGGACCTAATGAGATATTAAGGAGGTGCGTTATGGAAACAGAGCGACCATTGATCCTTGTAGAATCTCATGAAGGAATCATAAGAGGAAACTACGTAGGAAAAGCCATTGTGCAAAAGGTTCTTAGAGCTGGCCTTTGGTGGCCTACCTTACAAAAAGATGTTAAGGACTACTACAAAGCCTACGATGTATGCCAAAGAGTTGGGAAACTATCAAGAAGAGATGAAATTCCATTAGCACCGCAACTGACCCTACAAGAATTTGAGAAATGGGCCATTGACTTCGTGGGACCTATAAACCCACTAGGAAAGCACACAGGAGCAAGGTACATAATTACTACGACAGAGTATTTGACTCGATGGGATAAAGTAAGAGCAATTAAGGACTATAGTGAAACTACAATTGTGCGCTTAATATTTGATGACATTATAACCAGGTTTGGATGCCCAAAAATCCTTATGAGTGATCAAGGCACACATTTCATAAATAAAATATTTGAATCCTTGACCGAGGAATTTGCAGTCCACCATTAGAAGATCACGTCATACCATACATAAGAAAATGGGATAGTGGAAGCATTCAACAAGATCTTGGAGACAATGCTGACAAAGATCTACAATGTGAACATGGATGACTAGGATTTAAGAGTACCAACAATACTATGGGCCTATAGAACCACCTGTAAGAAATTAACAATGCAGACCACTTTTAATTTGGTGTATGGTCTTGAAGTTGTTGTCCCAATGGAATATCTGGTACCAAGCCTAAGAATTGTTGCCTTTACAGGTATGGATCACACTGGTGCTATTCAGGAGAGGCTTGCGCAGTTGGTTGAAATAGAAGAAGACCAATTTATCGTGGGATTCCATTAGCAGGTACACAAGGAAAGAGAGAAGGCCTACCATGACAGGAACATCAAGAAGAAGAAATTCAAGCAAGGTGATATAGTACTGATATATGACAGTAAGTTCCTGAAGCATCCTAGGAAGTTTAGAACACATTGGCTAGGACCATATGAGATAGCCTATGTTACATAAGGAGGAGCTACACAACTGAAGACTCTAAATGGAGAATGGAAGGAAGGTTTGGTGAACAGAAGCCAGCTAAAGTTGTACTATGACAACCAGCTGCCTCACAACTCTCAGTAAAAGCATGAGGAAAAGGTTCTAAGTACCAGGTGCAGTTGAAACTGGGCACTAGACACAAAAAAGACAGTTTACACAAGGAAGGAGAGGAGGCATCGAACAGAAAGCAAGGGTTGCACTGCACAGTCTAAGGTTGAAGTAAAACAGAAGGATCAGATCTGAGGTACCTCATGACGAGTCATAGTTGAGTGTTGGGGGCCTGTTGGCCCTTGGTTATGGAAGAAAGCAAAGATCAAGAAAGAAAAGGAAAAATGTGAACTACGAATGATACTAGGCCGAAGTGAGAAAAAGAGAAGAAAATATGGAGTGAAGTAAAAGGAANAAAAAAATCCACTGTTGGATTATTTGGAGCACCACGCAAGAAGGAAGGAAAGACAGGTTGGAGAAACCCTGAAAAATCGAGTCAAGTTGACCTAGGGTTTTGGCATCTAGGGTTTTGACACCTAGGTTTTGACCTAAGGCTGTCGGTGAGCTATTGTAATGTATAAATAAAGTTCAAGAGGACTTTGGTTAGGTTGTTGTTAATATTGTTATTATTGATACTATTTTTAATGTGAGTGATTATTATTGTGTGAGAGAGAAGTGCTAAGAGTGAGAGCCTTCTGGTATTGTAAGATCTTTAGCTGGGTGCAAAGGTCAAGTCCTATTGCTGGGTGTGTAGGAAGGGGAGAGACATAAAGGAGTAGAAAGAAGATATGCTATCTAAGAGCGTAGACAAGAACTGTATGCTTCATCTTAATATATATTACAAAACAATTATGTGGATGTAGCCCTAGAGAGAGGGTGAACCACGTATATTTGTCTTGTGTGTGATTGATGTTGTGTTCTTTTGCCTTGATATACTGTTATTGCATTTTTGTGGTATATCTGATAGATGTGTGGAGTAGATATAAGATGATAAGTGATTTATGCATATTGTATTTTTCTATATTAGATCCACTTGATATTCCCCTGGTTGTAGACATCCCTATCCTGCAACCCCCCCATAGCTTCTTTGGGTGAGACTGCATCTGCTTTGTAGGTGTTTCCGAAAGGGCCAGTAGTCAGGGCTTATTGGTGCGCTCTTGGAGATGAACCCTGGGTCTGCCCCTGTGCCAATAGTGCTCCCTAAATTTTTCATTAGAATCACATAGCATCTCGTTCATCCTAACTTTTGGTTTGACTCATAGAGGTTGTACATTCCCCATGGCTTTTGTCAATACCTCACAAGACTGGTTGATTCTCCAAATCTCCCTGGCTAGCCTCAGGGTGGCCCATATGTCCTGTCATTGGTGAATGATTATCGATGTTTCCAAATTTAACACTCCCTCTCAGCAAGGGAGTCATTCTCAGCCACACCAAGCTTGCCTCTCAGCTACACAAACTATCTCGAGGTCATAGGGTTGGTTAGGATATCAACTACCTTCTCTCTCATGGTTATGTACTGTAACTTTACAGTTTTTCTTTGGACCAAGTCTCGTATGTAGTGGTACCTCATGTCAATATGTTTTGACCTGTCATGAAATACGAGGTTCTTTGTCAATTTTATGCAACTTTGATTATCACATTGAACCATCATCGTCTCTATATTGTCACCAAACAACCCAGAAACCAATTTTCTGAGCCATACTGCTTCCTTGATAACATCACTTGCTACAATGTACTCAACCTCTTTTGTACTCTGCGTAATGTATCCCTGCTTCCGGCTTGACCAAGAGATCATACCAGATCCTAAATTGAAGCAGTATCTGGAAGTACTCTTCTAATCCACTGGGCTTCCTTCCTAGTCAACATCTGCATACCCATGTAGAAATAAACCACCACTGGATGTATATCTCAAATCATAAGTAATGGTCCCTCTGAGATATCTCAAGATATGCTTGTTTTCCACCCAGTGTCTCTGTCTCGATTCAGTCATGAACTGAATCATTGCAATCACTGCATAGCATATATCTGGCCTAGTGTGGATCATGTACATAAATAATCCAATCAACTACCTATCCATGGTGGGATCCACCAAATATGAACTTGCAACAGAATCATGTAGTTTCCTCAGGTTGTTAACCATCATAGTAGACATGGATTTGAAATCCATCATACCAAACATCTTTAGTACATCCATTGTGTATTTTCCTTGTGCCAGAAATATCTCACCCTGTCTTTTCCACACTTCCAATCCTAGTAAGTAATGCATCATGCCTAAGTTTTTCATCTTGAATTCTGAGGTTATCTCCCTCTTACACTAGGATATTATCCCTTCATGTCATGTTAGAAAGATATCATCAACATACGGGATTAATATAAAAGTTTGGTTACCTCTTACCTTGAAGTACAGATTTGCATCAACATCACTTTTCTGGACGTCTTGGCTTTTAAGAAAGCCATCAATCCTGTCATACCAAACTTTGGGAGCCTGCTTAAGGCCATACAAGGCCTTCCTTAGCTTGCATACATGAGTATCTTTGTTATGCAGTACAAAACCATGTTATTCAAGAATGTTTTTTTTACATTCATCTTATGTTGTTTTTCCATTCAAGACCTCATGTTCAATATGAGGTTAGCTCCCTCTTACACTAGGATATTAGACCTTCAGCTCCTGTTACAAAGAGATCATCAACATATAGGATTAGTATAAAATTTTGGTTACCTCTTGCCTTGAAGTACAGATTTTCATCAACATCACTTTTCTGAAAGCCATCAATCTTGTCATACCAAACTCTGGGAGCTTTCTTAAGACCATACAAGGGCTTCCTTAGCTTGCATACGTGAGTGCCTTTGTTATGCAGTAAAAAACCATTTGGATGTTCCACAAAGACCTCTTGTTCAATATTTCCATTCAAGAATGTCAATTTTACATCCATCTTATGTATCTTCCAACCAAGAACGAAAGCTAAAGCAATAATAGTTCGAATGGAAGTATACCTGGCTACAGGAAAAAAAGTCTCTTCGTAGTCGATTCCTTATTTATGAGTGAATCCTCTAGATATAAATCTTTCTTTGAACTTTTCCACACTTCCATCAGCTGCATGCTTGATCTTATAGATCCATTTGGAAGAAACCACTGAATTTTCTTTTGGCCTCGGCACAATGCCCCAAACATTATTCTTTATAATAGACCTGTATTCCTCAAGCATGGAATCCTTACTTACTTGTAATTTATCTTCTTCTTCAAATAAAGAAGGTTCGACATCACTAATGTTTCTCATCAGTGCAACATAGAATCCAAACCTATGAGGCCTCTTCCTTTCCCTAAAAGTTTCTTTGGGAGCAGCTATCCTTTCTTCTTCCTCCACTATTTATTTAAACCACCCTGGCTTCCTTTTGGCTGGAGGTTCTTCAAAAGTTATTTCTAACACTTGAGCAGGTTCTAGGGGCTCATTACTTGGTCCTTCCCGAGGTTCCTCCCTTTGATCATCTGACTCTTCATTTTCAGAAGTGGGTGAAGCTGGCTGAGTTGCTTCGGATTCCCACCGAACCTCTCTGAATTTCTTAAATGCGGCTTCCTCATGGAAAGTCACATCACTGCATACCCTTATTTTCCTTTTACCTGGTACATAAATCCTATAAGCCTTGGAGTTCTCACTGTAACCCACAAAAACCTCTTTCTTTCTTAAGGGTTCCATCTTTGTTCTCTTCTCCTTAGAGACATGAATATACACTGGACACCTAAATATCCTTAGATACCCTACTTCAAGTTTGATCACTGAGAAGACCTCTTCAGGAGTCTTGTCCTTCAAGATAGCATGTGGACACCTGTTCTGAATATACATGGCATTGGAGGTAGCTTATGCCCATAAATAATTTGGCAGATCATGGTCAAACATCATTTATTTCACTACCTCACAAACTGTCCTATTTTTCCTCTCAACAACTCCATTTTGTTGAGGGTTATATGGCACGATCAACTGTATCTTGATTCCTGTTGACTTGCAAAAATCCTCAAACTGGAGAGATTCAAACTCTCCTCCATTGTCTCTTCTAAGGATTTTGATGTGTGTCCCTATCTGATTTTCAATAAAGGCTTTATACTCTTTCAATTTATCAAATGTGTCACTTTTATCTTTAAGGAAATATATCCAACATTTTCTTGAGTAATCAACAATAAAAATGACATAATAAAACAACCACTAAGTGAGGGAGATAACATGGTACCACATACATCAGAATGAACCAGATATAATATGCCCTGAGCTCTGTTGTCATGACCAGGAAATGATTTTGTCCATAATGAATATGTCCATGTCTTATGTGCCACAACTCACTGGAGCTAGTCGCATAATGAGCTAATGCTTGAACTGACTGTCCTGACGCAATGTACAATCCTCCACTGCGAGTTACAATGAGATTTTTTGTACTTAAATGGCTACCTTTATCCCATAGTAGTGCCTTCATGTCCTTGAAGATCACCCAATATCCCTTGTCCTCAAGGGTTGCAACTAATAGTAGATTCTTCTTGAGCCCTGGAACATATAATACTTCATAAACATGAAGTCTAGCCCCAGATTCCAATATGAAGGAGATAGAGCCTACTCCCTATATCTTGTAACATTTGTCATCCCCAAGCTCAACATGCTCTGAAAAATATTTTGTCTCAAAATTTGAGAGGATATCCTTGAACCATGTCACGTGCTTTGATGTACCACTGTCTACTAACCAAGTTTTCGGCCCCGTGAAAACTAAACTGGATAAGGCAGAAACCAAG
>JASDQU010790136.1:20523-45927 GCA_032191745.1 Picea mariana | reverse complement strand
CCACTACCTCAGCCGCAGCTCTCGTGCACCAGGTGCACCCAAAAAAACTCTAGGGTGAAACATCGACACCCTCTCCAAAAACCAGGCCACCAAGATGGACCCAAAGGCAAAGTCCCCTGTGTCTGCAGCCAGACATCTATCTAGGTGCCCTACCATCTTGGCATGTAACATCAAACCCCACGAAAAATTCTCTCCGGCCAGTGACCTCCCTATAACTCTCAGCTGACCACCACTAATCTGTCGAGTCATGAGGGACCCATATACCCTCACAATCATCACTGCTACACAACGATGCGCTAAAGCATCCATCGCCCCAATACTCACTATGGAGCCTGACATGTAGTTCTCCCTAGAACAATACCTCCGGCCCAAGGTAGCTAACAACACGTCCATAGGTAACACTGACTTCGCTAGTAGGGGCGTTCCCCAAAAAAGGAGCCCAGTCAGAAAATATACATCCTCCACCGTAGTGAAGGCAATCTGCTCTCCCCACACCATAAAGCAATGCATATCCAGACTCCACATCCGGATCAGAAACTGTAGGAGATACTCCTATGCCCGTATCAATGGGCACTCGAAGAACTTTAGCAGCCTACAGGCTACGAAAGTGGCACGAACCCCCGACTCCTCAATCGCCACGACATCCCTCAACTGTGACCAATCTTGCTCTCGCCTATGGACCGACATCGTGCAAATGATCGCCTGCAACCACATAATATAGTCCTAGGTCAACCATATTGACCATAAAACACATTAAAATATCCAAAATAGATAAGTTTTTTACCAATCAACCTTGCCCCCAAGGCGCGGCTATTTAAACCCACAGTCACGCACATATGCATGCCCTGTTCACCCCACAGGTGCGCACACATGCACGCCTTCCCATCCCATAGGCGCACATGCATGTGCACCTGCCCATCCCACAGGCACACATGTGTGCATGCCTGTCTGCCCTACAGAGGCACCTCCATGTGCCCCTGTCACGAACGCAGGCGTGCATCACAGTGCGCCTGTCCACTACATAGTCACACACCCATGCACAGCTGTGTAGAAAATAGGCGTGCATACCATGCACGCCTTTTTCCCCCTACAGGCACACCCATGCACGACCATCTGGATAACAGGCGCACACCCATGCACGCATATTTCTGGATCGCCCACGCACTGGGGGGCCCACACCCATAAAAACCCCTGTACGGCCCTCCGTATAGGCCCTGCCCACAAATTGAAAACCTACTTCTATGTAGGACGATAAGACTAATAACCTGAAGCTCGTTGGTCCTAAATTTGCTGCCTCGTCCTCCCAGAATCTTTAAATCTCCTCTAAATACCTCTCATCCAGTCACTCTGAAAGCAAGTACAAATGAGGTGGCATTATGGGCCCTACAACTATATATAGGCCTTTCCTCCAAACTTTCAAACACCATTCCGGGAGCTCCGGGTGTCCATTTTTCGATCTGTCTTCAGCCATGAGATCAACATCCCGTCATCTACATCAAGATAGTCCCCAAGCCATTTGTTATCCTTAGCCCCCCGGGGTGCCATTTTTTCATACCCTATCAAGGTACGCATGCTCATATTCAAAATTATCAAATAAATGCCTATATGTTCGATTCTCTTCAGATATTGTTCACGTCAAGTATTTGTCTTTCATATGTGTAGGTACTTGGTCATCATACATCAACGCAACCCCTTCAGGTATATAATCGACACTAGCATGTAATCATTCCCTCTAAATTTAAATTGCATCTCCAGTCACACCCTCTGAAATTTGACTCTAGGATCCCCATCTACGGCTCTGCAGTACCGACACTTCCATTGCATTTTAGGTACTGTCACCCGGTAGCACTCCCCCCCACATGAGTTGTCCCATTCATAGCACCCTTTGGCACTTTGACACTCATGTTGTTTTTTCAACACTTTAGGGATGGGAGTCCTGATAGTATTACATCATGTTGGGAATCAGCCACATACTCCTCCTCATTTTGCTAGCTTTCCCAATGGATTCCTAGATTATCTCTTCAAGGTTCTATTTTGATTGCACCTTCGTAGTATCATTAACCCTCCATTTCATTCACAATCAGTTTTCCCATTCACAAATTTCCCTCCATTTCATATACCTCATACAGAAACCTACCCATGGGGCCCCCACCCTCCACTAGTTCTCCAAGAAAATTGCACCCTAACCAGCCCAACCATATTGCATTGGGGCACCTGTTTCTGTATTTGTACACTCATCCCAAATTATTCTTTATTTATTTGGTAAATTGTAAAAAGCCTTTTTTTCTATCATTTACATATCTTTTCGTCATCACCTTTGGCGACCTTCTTCCCTTTTTGGCAAACACAACCCATGTCGCCCTTGGTTGGGGAAATCCTTATCATCTACCTCTGTTGACATCGTCCATATACTCCGAGTATCCCTCAGGCCACTTACCTCTTCCCTCTGAGTTTGTTCACTTTGTCTCGCCTCTAGCACAACTTATCCCACGTCTTGTTGTCCCCCTGACACTCAACCTAGTTGAACGGTTGCAACCACTTATACTTCGCATATACCCCCAACCAAGGGTATTCTTGAGTCTTCATACATCTTGACTTCGTCCATGTACCTCCTCTAGTTCCTAACCTCACCTAGTAGATTTCACGAAGCCCTTTTCTTCTTGGAGTCGCATCCCCCTTTTGTCGACATCAGCACAATTACCAGAAGGGCGACGATATCTTGACTCTCATTACCTTTCCAATGAGAGGTCTCAAATGGCACAGGGAGAACCACAATTTATCCCTGCTAGTGTTGACCCCTATAACATTTGACTTCAACACTTTCTCATGTTATGGCGGGTCTTACTTTGCGACTATTGCAGTTATTTCTTATATTTGCCGAAGACCTATGAACTTGGCTAGGCTATCAATGCCTACAAAATCCGTGATACTTCTTACAGGTGTCACTGCCTACTATTCAAAGTATGTTCCTCCGTAGAATTGTCTTTTTCCTTTATCATGACTATCCTCGAGGGTGCTGCACTTGTCTACATCAACACACCATTTCCGTTACTATACAACACCATTTTGAGTTACATGACACGAGCATGGGGCATGCCCGCTTCATTTGTGCACAATTTATGTTTACACACCTTATGGAAGGTTGGGTTCTACAGATTCCCTTCTCCCTCCAATGGGTCACTCTTGATACTCTCACTATCGCTCTCTCTTACAACGACACTCTCAATAGAAGAAACATTGATGAATTTTGGCTATATGTATGCTCCTAACCCCATCCATCAGGGGGCATCTGTTATCACTGAAATTTCATCCGCAAATGGTTACAGAAATCCAACATCGTCAAACAGTCATGAGGTCACCCATGGACCAAAACTACCACAAAAACATTTCTAAAAGGTCAAAAACTATACAACCAGTGATAAAATTAAAGTGCACTATGACTACATAGGGCGCACGCACACATGCGCTATCCAGAAACGCTGGAAAAGCGCACATGCGCACGATGCGCGACTGTGGTCGCTAAAAGCCGCACACATCTGAGAATGGTGCATTTATGAGATTGGTTAGCCTCCCACCCACTTTTGGTTCAGCCTCCAAGTTGATTTGACACCCAAATCTTGACTGAATCCAACTGGGTGGCTGGTCAAAGACCTAAAAATGCCCTAATTAGCCTCTTTTCACACTACAAGTTGGTTGCACAATACCTCAAAGAGGTGCTATACAAGGCCATGGGTGCACTTCATTTTCAAGGAATTCATTAGCAAAGTTATGCTGCTACTATTCTCTTGAGGAATCCTCTATTCTCATCAAGAGTATACTAGCACCATTACATTGGGCAATCCATCTCACCCCTTGAGTGGATTAGCTTGGGATTCTTTCACCATTTCATTCAAAGTTGTAAGAAGAGCTTATTTGTGGGGGTCCAAGAGCCCTCCCTTGGAGGAATAAGGGACCCATAGTCCTCTTTCTTCTTGGTGTTTTCTTTCACTAATATAATCCTTGCCATTGGTGACATGAGTCTTATTAGTTTTTTTGTTCTTATGTCCTTATGCTCAATAGTTTAGTTGTTCTTTTATTTCTTAGTTTAATTCTTAGTTTGTTCTTTTATATTTCTTTCTCTAACCCTTTCCTTTATAGCTGTCTTGCTTAGCTAACCCAACTAATCTTGTAAGCACCTCTGTTTTTCTCATTTAGGTGACAAAAGAGGCACAACAATTGTCATGAATTTAGAATCAGCCCCTATGGGAGAATCTAGCTCAGGTATGAGCTAAATCTTGAGTCAGCTAACTAGTTTGTCTTTATAGGTCGAAGATATGAAGAAGGACAAGGGAAAAGACAAAAGAGAAGACATTTGGTTTGTCAAATGTAAATTAGAAGGCCATTACAAGGAACACTTCCCTTTATTCCATGAATACTTGGCTTCTGGAGCTTCGAGCCCCTTGAAGCAGGACACTCTACCTTGGTGCAAGGTATGTAGAAATAGACATCACCTTGGTGAGTGTTATTACATGAAAAAGTACATTCAGGCACCCACAAATTTGTATTTCATGTTCTGTAATTCATTAGGGAATGATGATAGGGATTGTAGGGCTTAGGATCTCATGCACGAAGTGTCAATAGACATATACAAAATCCAAGGTGAAGTACAACAAGAAGGAAACGCTCTGCAATACAACTCCCCTGGGAGAGGAAACTTCAATCCTCGCGGTGGATTCCAAGGAAGAGGAAGAGGAGGTATGGGTTGAGGTCGAGGAAAGATCATCTGTTATAACTGTGCACAACGAAGACACTTGGCAAGGGACTGTCAGAACCCTTGTACCACATGCAGCTATTGCAAGTCTTTTGAGCATGTTATAGAAGATTGTCCTGTGTTGTTAGCTAAGCTTCAGGAGAGACGGGGACCTCAGGAAAACCCGCAAATACATTTAATCAAAAAAGAACCCCGCAAAGCCGATCCTAGAGTCATTGTTATTACTCGAGGATGTGTTGTTATAGGAGAAGACAGACTAAATGAAGGAAAGACTACAAAAGACTCAGGAATTAGGAAAGCTACAAAGAAGACCCAAAATTTTGATGTAAATAAAGAAAGACAAATTTTTGAGGAGGAAAGAAAAGAGTTCAAGACAGACCAAGGCTTTTCATCAAAGACACAGACATAAGTGAGAGAATATGGAATGCCTTAGGAATTTGATCAATCTGCTTCACCAAAAGAAGGAAAAGAGGTAAGCAAGTGATGGAATTTTTATATACTTTCATTAAGTTGATTTAGGATGAAAGCATTGTACAAGAGATATAAAATCTAATCAGACAGTATGAGCTGGGAAATATAGACCCCTTACTAAATAGGGAAGTACACCAAATCGCTAAGAAGCAAAGGAAAAATAAGGAATTACACTTGAATTCTCAAATAGGAGAATATGATATTGACTATGTGGTCCTCAACTTAGGGTTATAGGCCAATGTCATGACGAAGAAAACTTGGGTGCTGATTGGAAAACCAAAGTTGATATATTCCCCTATCAGGATTAGAATGGCTAAGCAGCAAGATGTCAGCCCATTTGGACGATTAGAGAATGTCCCTGTGGACATCAATAGAGTCCCAATGTTTACAGACTTCGAGGTAATTGAGATATTTGATGACAGTTGTCCTTACCCTGCACTGTTAGGAATTGATTGGGCCTTCAATAAATCCACTATGGTTGATTTAAAGAAAATACGTATGACGTTTGAAAGAGATGGCCTTAGGGTCATTGCACCTTTAGAACCAGATGAAGGTCAACGATACACAGATCCCATCAGAGAAGAAGACCACACATACAAGCTGGAAAACATCTACAAACTAACAACCAGACAACAAGATTACATTAATCCTACAGTTGATGGAAACCTGAGCTGGAGAAGTGACAACGCATGTTCATCAGATTCAGAAGAGGCACTGGAAAACTAGCAGAACTAGATGTATGAAGTATCTACAAGGATATGTGCTAGATTAACCAAAGAAGTTCAGTGTATCGGTACAACAATAAGTCACCTACCCACCTTTGATGGCCTGAATCCTTTAGAAACCTTCTTGTCGGATTTTGAAACAATTGTATCAGCACAACAAATATTGTTGGCAATGAAGGAGGCCTTGAAATCAACACCAGCAAGATCCTGGGTGACACATAAAAGTAATATTACAGATTGGGTACAATGTCATACTTTCATGACAACATAGTTCTCAACACAAGTAGAAAGATGTGAAGTAAGGTACATAGGTCAAAGCTGCCCAAAGGACGATGTGCGAAGGGGCCTGGAGCAACATTCCTCAAGAACAGTGGGTGCACAAATTCATTAATATGTTGGACACAACACCTATCAAATGGTACCTTCAAGAGGAGTTGTGCCTCATCACTACAGATTGGGAAGGTATGACTCAAAATTTTATAACCACCTTTTTATTTGAAAGTCAATATCCTTTAGTAGATCAAGTATTATAGATTGTAAGACATTCAGTATTTGAGGAGGCATATAGCCTCCCTATGGAGAAAGAAGAGGATGAATGGACTGTGCCTCTCCAAAAACTGCAAAGCTATTACAACATCAATGTCGATGAAGACGATGATTCGAGGAAGGTGAATATCATAGAAATAGAAGGCCAAAGAGATTTGGAAGGACCAGGAGTTGAGTTACCATTTATTGGAAAGCCAATCAAGATTAATAAATTCAATATTGGAACAAAGGAGACACCAAATCTTGCAAATGTCAGATATTATTGGGATGCTTCTACCATTGAAAAGATTACAGATCTTTTGCATGAATATCGGGACTTGTTTCCGACCAATTTCACTGATATGAAGGGCATCAAAGGGCCTATGGGAGAGATGAGGATCCCTTTGAAACCAGATGCAAAACTAGTCAAACAGATACCCTACAGGTTGAACCCTAAATATAAGGAGAAAGTGAAGATTGAGCTCGACAGAATGCTGGAAGCAGGGATTATAGATACTATCGAAGAGTCAGAATGGATTATCCCTATGGTAGTACAAGATAAGAAGACAGGAGAGATCAGGATATGTGTGGATCTCAGAAAGTTGAATGATGTTTGTTTGCATGACCCCTTCTCTACACCATTCACTGATGAAGTGTTAGATAATGTGGGAGGCCATGAGGTACATTTGTTTACAGATGGATTTTTAGGATACCATCAAATCTAGATTGTCAAGGAAGATCACCATAAGACCACATTTGCAACAAAATGGGGATCTTTGAGGTATATAATGATGCCATTTGGATTGAAGAATTCCCCAACCATATTTTCTAGGGTGGTGGTCAAAGTGTTCAAGGAGTTTCTGCATAAATTTCTCGAAGCATATTTTGATGATTGGACTATTTTTAGTTTGCTGAAAAATCATATTGAATGCTTGAGGCTGATGTTGGACAAGTGCAGGCAGTGTCAAATTTATTTGAACCTAAAGAAGTGCATCTTCTTCTCACCATTTGGAGTGTTGTTAGGTCATCTTGTATGCAAGCAGGGATTGCTGGTAGATCTATCTAAAATTGCCATTATTGTTGATCTTCCATCTCCTACTTCATTTAAACAACTGCGCACTACGATGGGACATAATGGATATTACAGGAAGTTCATTAAGGGATATGCCTAGATTATAGCACCCATGGAGAATCTTCTGAAGAAAGACTGTCAGTTTAATTGGACAGAAGAATGCCAACAGAGCTTCGACACACTGAAATAGAAGATGGTTACTACACCCATTCTGGTTTTTCCAGATTGGAGCAAGGAATTTCATGTGCATGTCGATGCATCTTCCATTGCATTAGGAGTTGTGTTAGCACAATAAAGAACAGGAGACATTGATCATCCATTAGCTTTTTCTAGTAGGAAACTATCAACAACAGAAACCAACTACACCACTATCGAGAGAGAAGGGTTAGCCATGGTGTACGCGCTGCAAAAGTTCCTCCACTACTTGTTGGGAGGCCACTTTAAAATGTTCACTATCACTCCACACTGAAATACCTAGTCAACAAGCCAATGTTGGGGGGGAGAATATGCAGATGGCTTCTTCTATTTCAGGAATATGATTTTGAGATCATGGTTAAGCCAGGAAGAATGAATAAAGGTCCTGAACACTTGTCGAGGTTGGAACATGGAGAAGATCCCATTAGTTTGGAGGATATGCTACTGAATTAAAAGTTACTAGCCATTAGAAATATTGATGACCACTTCGCAAAGATAGTCTAGTTCATGTCGACAGGAATGGCACCTAGTGACTATACAATTCCCCAAAAGAAACAACTGGTAGTGCACGCTACAGAATTTTCAATTATAGCTGGACATCTATACAATATGGGACCTAATGAGATATTAAGGAGGTGCGTTATGAAGTAGAGCGACCATTGATCCTTGTAGAATCTCATGAAGGCATCATAAGAGGAAACTACGTAGGAAAATCCATTGTGCAAAAGGTTCTTAGAGCTGGACTTTGGTGGCCTACCTTACAAAAAGATGTTAAGGACTACTACAAAGCCTACGATGTATGCCAAAGAGTTGGGAAACTATCAAGAAGAGATGAAATTCCATTAGCACCGCAACTGACCCTACAAAAATTTGAGAAATGGGCCATTGACTTCGTGGGACCTATAAACCCACTAGGAAAGCACACAGGAGCAAGGTACATAATTACTACAACAGAGTATTTAACTGGATGGGCTGAAGTAAGAGAAATTAAGGACTATAGTGAAACTACAATTGCGCACTTAATATTTGATGACATTATAACCAGGTTTGGATGCCCAAAAATCCTTATGAGTGATCAAGGCACACATTTCATAAATAAAACAGTTGAATCCTTGATCGAGGAATTTGCAGTCCACCATCAGAAGATCACGTCGTACCATCCATAAGAAAATGGGACAGTGGAAGCGTTCAACAAGATCTTGGAGACAATGCTGACAAAGATTTGCAGTGTGAACATGGATTACTGGGATTTAAGAGTACCAACAATACCATGGGCCTATAGAACCACCTGTAAGAAATTAACAATGCAGACCACTTTTAAGTTGGTGTATGGTCTTGAAGCTGTTGTCCCAATGGAATATCTGGTACCAAGCCTAAGAATTGTTGCCTTTACAGGTATGGATCACACTGGTGCTATTCAGGAGAGGCTTGTGCAGTTGGTTGAACTAGAAGAAGACCAATTTATTGCAGGATTCCATTAGCAGGTACACAAGGAAAGAGAGAAGGCCTACCGTGACAGGCACATCAAGAAGAAGAAATTCAAGCAAGGTTATATAGTACTGATATATGACAGTAAGTTCCTAAAGCATCCTGGGAAGTTTAGAATTCATTGGCTAGGACCATATGAGATAGCCTATGTTACATAAGGAGGAGTTGCACAACTGAAGACTTTGAATGGAGAATGGAAGGAAGGTTTGGTGAACAGAAGCTGGATGAAGTTGTACTATGACAACCAACTGCCTCACAAATCTTAGTAAAAGCATGAGGAAAAGGTTCTAAGTACCAGGTGTAGTTGAAACTGGGCACTAGACATAAAAAAGACAGTTTGCACAAGGAAGGAGAGGAGGCATAGAACAGAAAGAAAGGGTTGCACTGCACAGTCTAAGGTTGAAGTAAAATAGAAGGATCAGATCTGAGGTACCTCATGACGAGTCATAGTTGAGTGTTGGGGGCCTGTTGGCCCTTGGTTATGGAAGCAAGCAAAGATCAAGAAAGAAAAGGAAAAATGTGAACTGTGCGGAAGACACGATGACTGATACTGGGTCGAAGTGAGAAAAAGAGCAGAAAATATAGAGTGAAGTAAAAGGAAGAAATCCATTGGATGAGGAGATTGAGGACGACAGATCAGCAAGGAAGAAGGATCGTGGACAACTCAACAAGTGGAAAAATCCACTGTTGGATTCTTTGGAGCACCACGCGAGAAAGAAGGGAAGACAGGTTGGAGAAGTCCTGAAAACTCGAGTCAAGTTGACCTAGGGTTTTAGTATCTAGGGTTTTGACACCTAGGTTTTGACCTAAGGCTGTCGGTGAGCTATTGTAATGTATAAATAAAGTTCAAGAGGACTTGGGTTAGGTTGTTGTTAATATTGTTATTATTGATACTATTGTTAATGTGAGTGATTATTGTTGTGTGAGAGAGAAGTGATAAGAGTGAGAGCCTTCTGGTATTGTAAGATCTTTAGTTGGGTGCGAAGGTCAAGTCCTGTTGCTAGGTGTGTAGGAAGGGGAGAGACATAAAGGAGTAGAAAGAAGATATGCTATCTAAGAGCGTAGACAAGAACTGTATGCTTCATCTTAATATATATTACAAAACAATTATGTGGATGTAGCCCTAGAGAGAGGGTGAGCCACGTATATTTGTCTTGTGTGTGTGATTGATGTTGTGTTCTTTTTCCTTGATATACTGTTATTGCATTTTTGTAGTATATCTGATAGATGTGTGGAGTAGATATAAGATGATAAGTGATTTATGCATATTGTATTTTTCTATATTAGATCTACTTGATATTCCCCTGGTTGTAAACATCCCTATCTTGCAACCCCCCCATAGCTTCTTCGGGTGAGACTGCATCTGCTTTGTAGGTGTTTCCGAAAGGGCCAGTAGTCAGAGCTTATTAGTGCGCTCTTAGAGATGAACCCTTGGTCTGCCCTTGTGCCAACAATGCCCCCTAAATTTTTCATTAGAATCACATAGAATCTCGTTCATCCTAACTTTTGGTTTGACTCATAGAGGTTGTACATTCCCCATGGATTTTGTCAATACCTCACAAGATTGGTTGATTCTCCAAATCTCCCTGGCTAGCCTCAGGGTGGCCCATATGGCCTGTCATTGGAGAATGATTATCGATGTTTCCAAATTTAACACTCCCTCTCAGCGAGGGAGTCATTCTCAGCCACACCAAGATTGCCTCTCAACTGCACAAACTATCTCGAGGTCATAGGGTTGGTCAGGATATCAACTACCTTCTCTCTCGTGGTTATGTACTATAACTTTACAGTTTTTCTTTGGACCAAGTCTCGTATGTAGTGGTACCTCATGTCAATATGTTTTGACCTATCGTGAAATATGAGGTTCTTTGTCAATTTTATGAAAATTTGATTATCACATTGAACCATCATCGTCTCTATATTGTCACCAAACAACCCAGAAACCAATTTTCTGAGCCATACTGCTTCCTTGATAGCATCACTTGCTACAATGTACTCAACCTCTTTTGTACTCTGCATAATGGATCCCTGCTTCCGACTTGACCAAGAGATCATACCAGATCCTAAATTGAAGCAGTATCTGGAAGTACTCTTCTAATCCACTAGGCTTCCTTCCTGGTCAACATCTGCATACCCATGCAGAAATAAACCACCACTGGATGTATATCTCAAATCATAAGTAATGGTCCCTCTAAGATATCTCAAGATATTATTTGTTTCCACCCAGTGTCTCTGTCTCGATTCAGTCATGAACTGAATCATTGCAATCACTGCATAGCATATATCTGGCCTAGTGTGGATCATGTACATAAATAATCCAATCAACTGCCTATCCATGGTGGGATCCACCAAATATGAACCTGTATCAAAATCATGTAGTTTCCTCAGGTTGTTAACCATCATAGTAGACATGGATTTTAAAATCCATCATACCAAACATCTTTAGTACATCCACTGTGTATTTTCCTTGTGCCAGAAATATCTCACCTTGTCTTTTCCACACTTCCAATCCTAGTAAGTAATGCATCATGCCTATGTTTTTCATCTTGAATTCTGAGGTTATCTCCCTCTTACACTAGGATATTATCCCTTCATGTCATGTTAGAAAGATATCATCAACATATGGGATTAATATAACAGTTTGGTTACCTCTTACCTTGAAGTACAGATTTTCATCAACATCACTTTTCTGAACGCCCGAGCTTTTAAGAAAGCCATCAATCCTATCATACCAAACTTTGGGAGCCTGCTTAAGGCCATACAAGGCCTTCCTTAGCTTGCATACATGAGTATCTTTGTTATGCAGTACAAAACCATGTTATTCAAGAATGTTTTTTTTACATTCATCTTATGTTGTTTTTCCATTCAAGACCTCATGTTCAATATGAGGTTAGCTCCCTCTTACACTAGGATATTAGCCCTTCAGCTCATGTTACAAAGAGATCATCAACATATAGGATTAGTATAAAATTTTGGTTACCTCTTGCCTTGAAGTACATATTTTCATCAGCATCACTTTTCTGAACGCCCAGGCTTTTAAGAAAGCCATCAATCTTGTCATACCAAACTCTGGGAGCTTTCTTAAGACCATACAAGGGCTTCCTTAGCTTGCATACGTGAGTGCCTTTGTTATGCAGTAAAAAACCATATGGATGTTCCAAAAAGACCTCTTGTTCAATATTTCCATTCAAGAATGTTATTTTTACATCCATCTTATGTATCTTCCAACCAAGAACGAAAGCTAAAGCAGTAATAGTTCAAATGGAAGTATACCTGGCTACAGGAAAAAAAGTCTCTTCGTAGTTGATTCCTTATTTATGAGTGAAGCCTCTAGATATAAATATTTCTTTGAACTTTTCCACACTTCCATTAGCTGCATGCTTGATCTTATAGATCCATTTGGAAGAAACCACTGAATTTTCTTTTGGCCTCGGCACAATGCCCCAAACATTATTCTTTATAATAGATCTGTATTCCTCAAGCATGACATCCTTACTTACTTGTAATTTATCTTCTTATTCAAATGAAGAAGGTTTGGCATCACTAATGTTTCTCATCAGTGCAACATAGAATCCAAACCTATGAGGCCTCTTCCTTTCCCTGAAAGTTCCTTTGGGAGCAGTTATCCTTTCTTCTTCCTCTACTATTTATTTAAACCACCCTGGCTTCCTTTTGGCTGGAGGTTCTTCAAAAGTTATTTATAACACTTGAACAGGTTCTAGGGGCTCATTACTTGGTCCTTCCCGAGTTTCCTCCCTTTGATCACCTGACTCTTCATTTTCAGAAGTGGGTGAAGCTGGCTGAGTTGCTTCTGATTCCCACCGAACGTCTTTAAATTTCTTAAATGCGGCTTCCTCATGGAAAGTCACATCACTGCATACCCCTATTTTCCTCTGACCTGGTACATAAATCCTATAAGCCTTGGAGTTCTCACTGTAACCCACAAAAACCTCTTTCTTTCTTGAGGGTTCCATCTTTGTTCTCTTCTCCTTAGGGACATGAATATAAACTAGACACCTAAACATCCTTAGATACCCTACTTCAGGTTTGATCCCTGAGAAGACCTCCTCAGGAGTCTTGTCCTTCAAGATAGCATGTGGACACCTGTTCTGAATATACATGGCATTGGAGGTAGCTTATGCCCATAAATAATTTGGCAGATCATGGTCAAACATCATTTATTTCACTACCTCACAAACTGTCCTATTTTTACTCTCAACAACTCCATTTTGTTGAGGGTTATATGGCACGATAAACTGTATCTTGATTCCTGCTGACTTGCAGAAATCCTCAAACTGGAGAGATTCAAACTCTCCTCCATTGTCTCTTCTAAGGATTCTGATGTGTGTCCCTATCTGATTTTCAATAAAGGCTTTATACTCTTTCAATTTATCAAATGTGTCACTTTTAGATTTAAGGAAATATATCCAACATTTTCTTGAGTAATCAACAATAAAAATGACATAATAAAACAACCACTAAGTGAGGGAGATAACATGGGACAACATACATCAGAATGAACCAGATCTAATATTCACTGAGCTCTGTTGTCACTACTAGGAAATGATTTTTTCCATAATGAATATGTCCATGTCTTATGTGCCACAACTCACTAGAGCTAGTCGCATCATGAGCTAATGCTTGAACTGACTGTCCTGACACAATGTACAATCCTCCACTGTGAGTTACAATGGGTTTTTTTGTACTTAAGTGGCTACCTTTATCCCATAGTAGTGCCTTCCTGTCCTTGAATATCACCCAATATCCCTTGTCCTCAAGGGTTGCAACTAATAGTAGATTCTTCTTGAGCCCTGGAACATATAATACTTCATCAACATGAAGTCTAGCCCCAGATTCCAATATGAAGGAGATAGAGCCTACTCCCTATATCTTGTAACATTTGTCATCCCCAAGCTCAACATGCTCTGAAAAATATTTTGTCTCGAAATCTGAGAGGATATCCTTGAACCATGTCACGTGATTTGATGCATCACTGTCTACTAACCAAGTTTTCGGCCCCGTGAAAACTAAACTGGATAAGGCAGAAACCAAGTAATATTATTTTATATTTTCTTTCTCATTAGAAGGAATTTTTTGATTTCTTTTGGATTCATCATCCTCAACAGTTGAGGCATGATGTTTCTCTTTCCTAGGATATTTCTTTCTAAACCAACAATCTTTAGCAAAATAAACCAACTTATTACAACTAAAGCATTTAATCTCAGATGTATCAATATTATTGCCTTTGAATGTACCTTTGGTGTTTGTCTTCCTCTGAGAGCCTTTCTGGAAAGTGCCTTTCTTCTTTCCCTTGAATATTGATGCTAAAGCTACGTGCTCTTCTTTCGTTGGCTCGCTCTTGGTAGCTATGCGACCCTCCTCCTGGAGGCAATTATGCCATAACCTCTCAAATGTGGGTTGAATCTCTCTCCCACTTACACTGGATATGAAGGTCTCCCATGAAGAAGGAAGACCATAAAAAATGGCCTGCACTAAATCATCATCATCCACTATCACCATTGTGACCAAAAGCTGATCTCTGATATGGGCTATCCTGGAATAGAAAGATGCCATTGATTCACCTTTCTCCATATTCAAATACTTAAGCTTGTGCTTAAGTGTCATGTTCTGACTTGGAGCATGTCTCTCATACAGATTAACCAAGGTATCCATACAGTCCTTGGCAGTCTTTAACGAAGTCATTGCAGGCATTATACTATCTTTGACTAAGTCAAAGATGATTCACTTGGCCTTTGCTTGAATCTTCCTGAAGGCCTCTCTTCCTACATTATTCATGGGTTCCTCCACAACTGTGGTCACATACTTCTCAAGATCATGCTCTTGCAAGATATTTTTTATCTGAAGCTTTCACACATTGAAGTTGGTAGCACCTTTGAGCCTATCCTTGGCCCTAACTGAAATGGAGGATGTCAAGGACCTCACACTGGAAACTCAATCAATCTATATTGGATCTATGTGTACCTATTGTTGCACTTCAACACGTTTAACACATCATAAGCTTTGATACCATGTTAAATTATGAGCTTGATTTCTTATGCGGATTAAATCTTATATTTTCTTCAACACTTTGATTCCAACTTAATGCAATTCAAAAATACCAAATCATAACTAAATAGAAATAACTATGTATATAAGTAGGCATGCACATCAACAACACATATACCTTGGGGAAACCATGTACAGGGATATAAACCCCAACAAACAATATTCTTTATTGCATTAATAATGTAAGATCACTTACAAATATCCACCATGAATGTTCTTCTCTTAAAGATCTTTCCAAGATGATTCTGACATGAAAAATACCTAAGAGAGCTTGCTGAAATACACCTTTGATATGCTTCCTCTATTGTTTATATACAACAATGATATGTTGATGATATATGCCTCCGATATGCAGCCTCTGTTGCGGATATACAACACTGATATGCTTCTTTTCTATGCTGCCTCTTTATCATTGATATGCGCCTCTATTGCTTCAACCTTAACCTGCATACCAAATTGTGTTGAAGAGAGGGGTCGACCTCTGCTTATATAGGCTAAAGAGGAGAAGAGGAGAGGCTCGAAATAGTAACTTGTTTGCACGCTTTAATCATAACTCAGCATCATACTTTAGTTCGAACTTAGAACTAGACTTGAGACTCGTATACTTCAGTTTGAAAATAGAACTAGACTTGAGACTTTACTTACAACTCAACATTACACTTTAATTAAAAAATAGAACTAGACTTGAGACTGGTATACTTCAGTTTGAAAATAGAACTAGACTTGAGACTTTAGTTACAACTCAACATTACACTTTAGTTCAAAAATAGAACTAGACTTAAGACTTTAGTTGCAAGTCAACATTACACTTTAGTTTGAAAATAGAACTAGACTTAAGACTTTGGTTACTACTCAACATTACACTTTAGTTCTAAAATAGAACTAGACTTAAGACTTTAGTTATCACTTAGCATTACACTTTAGTTCTAAAATAGAACTAGACTTGAGACTTTAGTTACAACTCAAAATTACACTTTAGTTCTAAAATAGAACTAGACTTGAGACTTCAGTTACAACTCGACTCTTTACAAGGAAATTTGAAATTCTCTTCATGGTGGATAATGTTACATGTGCCAATGCACTACACCAATACATTTATATCATTTGGAATATTAGGAATATTGTTTGTTTCTAGCTCATAGGAATTTTATATTAAACCTAAATTTTGCTAGATGCCTTGACTTTTGCTCATGGCTCACAAGGCTTGAATAGTCTCTCTGAGGTTGTACGTTCCCCCTGAATTTTTCACTAGTCTTTCTATGCTCACAGAGGTTGTATGTTCCCCCTGACTTTTGCACTAGACTGTCTATGCTCACAGAGGTTGTACGATCCCCCTGAATTTTGCAATAGACTCACATAGTATCTTGCTCGTCCTGACTTTTGGTTTGAATCACAGAGGTTGTAGGTTCCCCCTGGCTTTTGGAAATACCTCACAAAACTAGTTTATTCTCCAAATCTCCCTGGCTAGCCTTAGGGTGGCCCATATGGCCTCTCATTGGAGAATGGCTGTCGATGCTTCCAAATTTAACAAATTTGGGATCTGATTTGTCACTTTCTGAACTATTTATTGTGGTTATTTCTCACCTTTTGAATAATTTCCCTCTTATTTTCCAGTCTATTATCATTGAGCTAACCCTGTAGGTTCCTTCCAAGCGTTAAATATAAATTTTCCTCATCATTTTAGGCTGATTTTACAACCTATACAAGACAAACAACTTGTTATTTTGTAGGTTTTACACGCAAAAATCAGACTTAAAGACAACAACAAGGCACCTCAGTGTGCCTAGGGACTCCCCCCAGAGGATAACAAGCGCTATCCGAAACAAAGAGGGGTTTGGTCAGTGACAATTTGGGGCCTTACTCATTTAATTAGCCTAGTTGTTACTATTGTCTTAACACATGTCTCAACTCATATTGGAGGGTAAAAATTTGTGATAACAAGGTGTTAAACCAAAATGATATCATGGCCCTCGGAAAAGGGTTCCTAAAGGATTTCTGGAATTATGAACTCAATGAAACTAATAGATTATGATTTTGAGATCCACAAGTATGAGAATGCACATTTATGATGTCTCGTTAAATAAGGCAGTTGGAACTTCACAAGTTATGAAAGATATGAGGCTATGCTTGAAAGAGGTAATGTGACAATTCATTAAAATCCTCACATGTCATCTACATTATGAATAAAGGGTTCTTCAATCAAAGAACCCAAGGGAAATTTATTTGTTGGTGAAGTCAATAAATCAAGGGATCCAACCTATTCCGAGGTTAAGTAATTGTTTGGTGTTAAAGTAGTTTTTAATCTAAACTTCTTTTTAAGTTTAAAAAGGGGTCTCTATTAACGGTTCAAATGATCATAAGTTTTCTTCTAGATGTTGACTTGCAGACTATTGGCACTAGCCTAGGGGTTATAGAGGCAACTATCCAGATTTGAACCTAGGCCTCGCCTAGGTAATCCCAGTCAGTTACTTATTCCTCTAGATCTAAAAAAAATTTCAAATGATCATATATAAAAAGTAGGGAGGAGACCTGATTACATAAAATGGCTCAATTTGACTTTTCATCTTGATAAAAAAAATGTCAATAGTTTGATCATTATGTTTGAAAAGCACTCGATCATCAAATTAGGCCTGATCCTTTCACAAAAATAATTATACATGTTCAATATTAGCTCGATATTCATATGAGGGTCATTTTTCAAATCAAAACCCTTTAAATGATTGATTGGATGAGAATTCCTCAACACAATTGTGTCAAGAAGAATTGATTGTGGTGGATTGATAGTTTCAAGGTGGATTGATTCGTTTCTACCATTGATTCAATGATATTTTCAAGGTGGATTCAATGATAGTTTCATCACCCACACATAACCTATTGTCTCATACCATCAATAGAGGAGCATAGCCTTGGGGTAGAGGATCTACATGATTTTTATCCATTTCATATCCCATACCACAATGGAAATGTGCCCAATATGCTTTATATTATTAGTCCTTCCCCATATATTCAACACATAGTATAGAGCCCTTGCACTTGGTTTTGGATTTCATTTAATCTCGGCTTGGATTGATCATGAGTATGAATGTGTGAAAATGAATTGGTTAATCACTTTTTAAAGAAGATCCAAAGTCTTTGGGATTGTAGGTGAAATAATCATATTCATGATTTTGGTCATATTTTGATGTTTCATTTTATAAATCTTGTTGCAAAGTCTTTCCATTCTTCGCTTGCTTAAACACAAATCATCTTGTACTTAGAGAATGTGATTACCATGTGTGATTTGATTACCTTAGATATGATTACCATATATTAACTATACATTAATTGGTTTTTTGTGTAAGATTGGTAATAACATCTAGGACTCATGATCACTAGGTATAGTAATGTTGCAATCTTGTAAA
The DNA here is from genome assembly GCA_032191745.1 of Picea mariana. NCBI lineage: Eukaryota > Viridiplantae > Streptophyta > Pinopsida > Pinales > Pinaceae > Picea > Picea mariana. Next base: position 27,234 of record JASDQU010790136.1, on the reverse strand, counting down.
GCATGTATGCATGTCAAAGTGTTATTTTCACTAAAGGACATAATGAATATTTTTTCATATGAAGCTTGATTAATGTCTTTTTTTAGATAGAAGTCGATAAGATGAAGCATTACTAAAAAGAATAAATATAATGATAGTAGGAGAAGATGAAGCATTACTAACAAGAATAAATCTAATGAGGGTAGGAGATAGGACCCAAACCATATTGATTGCAAGACTTCCAAGCTAGAAAGGAAGAGGATGAGATAGAATTGAAGCATAGATATCACAATATAGAGTTTATATGTACAAAAACAAATACAATGTTAAAGAAATGTGTGCTTATCACTGGTTAACAAGATGGAAATTAGCTTTTATTATAAATATTCATTTTTTTAGAAAAAAAAAATATGATTGTGAATATTTGTCTCCGAAAGTTATGTGAAAAGTCATAGGAGGAAAATGACAAATTCTGGAAATGAAATCCTTGTGGGAAATCAAAGATACTGTACTATTAAATTCAAATAAAGTCCTTTCAAGGAAAAGGGTAGATTGGGAAAGGAAGTTGAAGAGTCTAGAAGGGTAATTCAAAGGAAAAAAATAAGAGTTTGAAGGCCAAGAGCCACTGACCTATTTCACAAATAGAGCTTTTAAGCCAAAAAAATATTATCTTTTTTCTTGACATTTTAATATTTCTTCCTATTAATTGAGAAGGCATTGCTGACCCAATTTTGCATGAGATTTCTAGTGTTTTTGTGACGTAGAATTTTCTTATTGTTCATGGTGCTCTAGAAGGTTGTGGGAATGGATAATTGGTTTTTTAGACTCCTCTTACGTTTTCTATTTGTTCTTGATTTCTATTGCTTTCATTTTGCAAACATATTTATGCACTTTGTCACTTGCAATATTGATTGTAGGCTCTCCTTAGCTTACCATTAGCGATTTAAATTTTATGCAATATTGAATCTATGAACTTATTCTTGGTTATTGTTTGCATTCACTTCTACTAGTTCCATGTTTTCCTTGTTTTGTTAGATTAGTCTAGACACTTCCATATTGAATTAGCATTCTACATCCTAGATTTATATTCATAAAACCAACAATGGTAGTTGTGCTGGGTATATGTTATATTATTTGCATGACTAGACCGAGTGTCCACATTGCACTGGGTGTGTGAGGGGGTCATAGAGGGGCAAGACCCCCTTTGCAAGGGGGTTCAGGGCTAGCACCACTAAATTTTTTGGGGCATTTTTTACATCCGTTTTTAGCAATTTTTCGGCACATGTTTTTCATCAGTGGTTTTCTAATTCCAGTTAAGGAATTATGCTTGTTGACTAATCCAGGTGAATCGATTAGGGGTTTTGGATGTCATGGGATCATATATATATATAGTAAACAATTAATATATATGATTAATATAATATTAGAGGTATAGGTCTAAACACATTGTTGGTGTTTCCAGTTTGGGCTTCAAGGGTAATATTTGTGTGTGTGTGTGCACGCCATTGTATATTTTTTGTTTTTATTAAGAATATATTTGTAGTAATTTATTGTATAAGGTTAAAATATAAATTTGGTATGAAAATTGTTATTGGCTTAAAGGGGATGCCTTTGTGGCTAAGGATTTGGTTCGGGTCTATGATAAACCTTGTTATAGTGTAATTTTTACGGTATCGATTCTTCGGGTGAAAAGAAATGGCGAGCAGTCCAAAAATAGAGATCAAAATATTTAATGGGAAATTTTTTGAGTTGTGGAAGCTCAAGATGGAAGATTCATTGGTAGAGAAATATTAGTGGATCGTTGTGGATCTAGGTACTGCACCTTCAATAACGTTAATAGAAGTCATTGGGTAATGTTGGATTGAAAGGAAAATAACACAATCTAGTTGTGTCTCTTAGATTCAGTATTATTGAATGTTTCAGGGGAAGGTACTGCCAAGGAATTGTGGGATAAGTTAGGGGATTTGTGTTAGTCAAAATCAATGGTAAACAAAATATTCCTATGAAAGAATATAAACAACCTGAGGATGAAAGATGGAGACTTGGTGACAGAGCATATAAATTCCTTCAACATCGATGTGGTAAGTCAGCTATTCTCTATTGATATTAAGATTTATGATGAAGATAAGTGTATTAGTTTATTGTGCTCTTTACCAAACTTGTGGAATATTTTTTTTTGGCCATAGGTAGTAATACAACTACTTTAAGTTTCAATGATGTGGTCTCATCCTTGTTGTTTGAAGAGATGAGGTAGAAGAACATGGAAGGACAAAGAACCGATGCTTTATTTGCAAGATGGTGCTCCCATGAAATAAATAGATCTAAGTCCTCAAGTGGGAGATCTAAATCTAAGGAAGAATATAAATATCCCAGAAAATATGTAAAGGTATGATAGAGATGTGGAAAATAAGGGCACTACATGAAGAAATGTAGATCCAAAAGTGTTGAGAGAGGGAAGGGATTTGATGATGATCCTTCTACAGAAGAAAAAATCTTTGCAGATGAAGGAGGGGATGTTTACTTGGCTTCTTCAAGCACACGTGCAGATCATGAGGCATGGTCAGTTGACTCAGGTGCATCCTCTTATATGACTCCTCACAAGGAGTGGTTTTGCAAATACGAAAGGTATGATGGAGGTGATGTTTTCCTAGGTGATGACTCAAAAACCAAAATCATAGGACAGGGAAAAGTCAATTTGATTATCATGGATGGAAGGATTAGAACACACCCTGATGTTTTGAACATCCTAGGATTGGCCATAAATTTGATTTATATATGAAAAATGGATTATGTAGGGGTAAAATTAGTGTTTGAGAAAGAAACCCGAAGGATGGTTCAAGGGGAAAAGGTGTTTTTGACATCATTCCAGTTTGCAACTTAGTATAAGATGTAATGAAGCACTATTAGTAATGGGTGCAATAGTTATTTTGTTCCTGATATTGGAGATAAAGAATAAAAACACAGTAAAGGTATGGTTGAAGGTATGTCTAATGACTCTCTGTATTTTGATTTCTATGAAAATTGTGTATATGAGAAGCAAGATCGGGAAAGATTCCCCTCTGGTGCAATGAGGGTAGAGGGAATTTTACATTAGGTGCACAATGATGTGTTTGGACCTATGTTGGTTCCATCACTTGGGAAATAGGTGTATGATGTCTCATTTATAGATTAATTCTCAAGGAATACATGGATTTATTTCCTCAATAAGAAATTTTAATTATTTGACATCTTTAAATAGTTTAAGGATCTTGTGGAGAATCAAACAAAGAAAATAATTAAGGTGATGAGGACGGATAATGGTCAATAATTATACAGAAATGAATTTGAAGAATTATGTAAGAAGTTGTTGGCATCCCTACATGATTTTTTTTCTTTTTCAAGTGACAAATGACAATTCCTGTAGCTCCCTATGCCTGATCCTGTAAATATTTCTATTTGAAGATGATTATTCAGTTGTAAAAGGGGCATTTTGATTGTTCCTTCTTATTTTTATCTTGCATTTTTGTGCTTCATTCATGAATGAAAGAATGAATGAAGCATTAAAACTTTAAATCGTTTTGCAATTTAATCTAAGGATTGGTCCTAAAAGGGTCATTGCTTTTAATCCTCTTTTAATGAATGTTGTTTTTCTTTGAGCTTATCATCTATCAATGAAACACTTATTTTGATTTGTTCTTGGATTCAAAGTTATATCTTGGATGCTTTGTATACCAAGAATCGATTGGCAAATGGACTATAGGATTGTTTCATTTAAAATTCTTGGTAAATCGACTTTGGTTTTAAAATTTTGATATGCTTTTGGCTTGTAAAACACATCTTCTCATAACATTTGCAAATTGACTTCACCCATTACATTTAATGAAAATTAAACACTCCTGGAACGTACCCTGTACTTCATTTCAGTTGTCAATTTCAATTGACAAATCCCTCATTACAAGATAGGGTCTTGAGTTACGCTATGTACTCAAAGCATTCATTACCTGAAATGCCTGATTTTCATGGCTTGAAACCCCTTATGCTCACATTATGGTTGTGTTGGGGTGAATTCTAGTTTTACTCCTTCATTTTTGGCTCAGACATTCCCCTGTTGTTGCTACCTCTTAAGCCCACAACAATTTATGGTCACCTTCGTGATTCTCTGTTCAAACCCTTATGGCCCCTGTCGTCTGAATTGAGCCAAATAGCTCCCAAACTTTGTTGTTGTATGATGATGTGAGTGAGGATTTGAAGAGTCTAGGCTGGGATGTGTTTATCAGGAAATTCCAGGGTTATAACTCACAAGTGGCCAAATATTTCTCCCTCACATTTGATGGATGCAAAGCCAAGGTGGGTGATATCCAGCTGGAGATCACCAAAATTTTTATGAGTGAAGCAATTGGCCTCCCCCTCACTGGTCAAAAATTGTTTAAAAAATCAAAGTTGGAAGAGGTGCCATGGAGTCTATTCATCACATCTCAAGAAATTCAATGCTGTGAAAAAGGTGTTTCGATCTCCTTACTCAAGGTTAGATGGCATGGTTTGTTGGCAGTTTTAAGACAAATTGTCACCTGTGAAGGTCGTTTTGGCTTGGTGTTCCTTTACCACATACGATTTCTCATGCATTTTATTGGCTTTCATTTAAACATGTTGTTTTACCTGCTTAGAAGTTTGTATAAAATGGAAAAGAGATATAAAAGGTATAACTTGGATTCCAGCTTATTTCACCATGGTTTGATTAAGTTATTGTTAGTTCATCATTTAAAAATGCTCAGTGAATATTGGGACAGTTTCGTATCCCGTAATGGTTTCATTACAGTAAAACCTCTAGAGACTCCTGTAATGGATAAGTTGATGATAGAGAATCCCCTTATTCCCTCCAGTGACAGGACAAATTTCTTGTGTGAAAACCCTTGTGAAAGGGCTACACCCGATCAGTCTATATGTGAGCAACAGGATGTCAGATCCAAGATTATTAAAATTCATGAGTGTGAACAAGTTGTCTGCCCTAATCTTAACATAAAATCCACTAGTGGAAACCCATTCAAACAATCAAAGAAAAATCAAGCCATGCTAGGGTTTCATAACAAGAGGGTTGGGAGACTTATTTCTAGGAGCCTGTACAATAGATCAAAAGCTCATGTGAGCTCGATCTAATCGATCGAGGTACATGAGAACTCTGACTCTGAGATTGAAAAATTCCTAGCAGAGGAAGATCCAAATTTTTCTAAATCGGATCCCAGTCAAACATTCGATTATGTGAATAACCTCCCACCGTTCCTGAAAGACAACAAGGAATTTACAGTATTTAAACTTGGTCAAAGGCCGACAGTGGATAGTGGTAGTGTTTTAACACACAGTCACGTGCTTCCTCAACCGATTTCCCCTTCTCTACATTGTGAAGTTTGTTTACATTGGATAGGTCAGTATTACACAGACATCCTCGTCCTTCAAGCAAAGATCAGGGATCTTACGACTCAAAATGACTCATTGAAAAATGAAAACCGTGCACTCAAGATCGATGCACAAAGACAAGGAAAACGTTTGAAAAGGATAGGCAATATCATAATTAAAAACACTGACAGTGTCAAGGCTGTGATCAACTCTAAGATATTGTAATTCGATTTTTTGTTATCAGTTGAATGGTAAGATTGTTTTTTTATCTTAGTTGTTTTTTTATTGTTATTTTTCTAATTAATATAGATTGATTTAGATTTATGTTGCTAATAATAACACTAGCTACAAAATCGTGAGATTCTGTAGCCAAGTCAATTCTCATATAAAATTTGGAAAATGTTAGTTAAATAAAAATCTAATTTTCTCATTTCGTTTTTCTTTCAGGATAGGATGTATCTTGTGGTGATCTCATAAGATGGATCATGTTGGAATTAGTTAATTAGCCATCTCTTTTGGCTTATTTTGTAAATCAAAACAAAACTTTCATAATTTTGAAGATATAGTTTTGATATTGAGTGGTTTTTAGACCCTCTATCTTTGTAACTTTTAGATCCTTTTGAGATTTGATCCTATGTTAGAAGATATGATGCTTAGATTATATGAACTCTTTAAATACTCTGTATTTTGGAATGGAAATCATCAGGGCTGAGAGCAAGAGATGGACGAGTGATTCAAGAACTTAATGAAATAAAATTGATGCATCTTGTCTTTATCCTTTTGTTTATAATGTTGTCATTTATGTTTTGTTAATCCTACCATATGTATAGGTCTGATATATTTAGATTAAATGATTTGTGATGAAAAATATGTTATTTTATAAATACCATCTATAATTTGCTTCTCAAAATATAAATGTTGTGATCATATCTTCAATTAAATTGATAGGATTTATCTTTGAGATTTAATCTGATGATGAAATGCATAGATTAATTTCAGATTTATCTTATTGTAATCATGTGCAATTATGAGATAACACGTTTATGTTTGTGTTCCCTATTCTGTCATTGAAACCTAAACTACTAATACAGGTTTTAAATTTATTTAGAACAATCACAAGGTTCCTTGCAAATTTCTCTCTTGGACAGGGCATTTGGATGTTCTCCACTCATGCAGATGCTGGGATACACCTCACTAACTCACTAACAGGTTAGCTCCTCTATATTTTTATGTCATTTACATATTAGTGAAACTAGAACGTATATTTCATCTTTCGACTACCTGCACGTTTGCGTTTCTTAGTTTATTTAATTCCATATTAGTTTAGATTTATAAAGGAAAAGCAAAAAATATTTTTATGTG
>JASDQU010790136.1:8297-20340 GCA_032191745.1 Picea mariana | reverse complement strand
ATTTATTTCTTTCTTTGTTTCTTTTAGGATTTTTAGATTGGCTAACAGATCCATTAAACCCATTAGAATGAGTTATACCAAATGGCTTGGGTTACTTAGACAACCCTGGACCTGACTCGTTCTCCCAGTTGATGGATGGTCAATTTCGCCCATCAACAGAAGTGTAGTATAGCAAGGTAGAAGGCTAATCCATATACACCTTAGCAGAATGGAGTTTCAGAAAGGATGAAAAAGACGTTGATGGAAAAATCAAGGTGCATGCTTAGTGGTATCAGGTTAGGACATGAATTTTGGGCAGAGGTAGTGGGTACTGCATGTCACCTGGTCAATCAATCACCCTCATCAATGTTGGATGACAAGACTCCACATGAGGTATGGACTGGTAAGAAAACCCCTCTAATACATATTGGGGTATTTTCATGTGATGCATATGTTCACATTCCAAAGGAAAATAGGAGTAAGATAGATAAAAGGGTTTAAAAGTGTACCTTTATTGGGTATAAAGATGGTATGAAAGGTTATAAGCTTTGGAACCAAGAAACTAAGAAGGTAGTTTATTGTCAAGATGTCGTATTTAGAGAAATGAAAGATGTGGTCAAACGGGAAGTCCTACCAAGGAAGGAAGAACCAGATAAAATAGATTTTGAGTTGAAGGATAATGAATTAGACTCTACAGAAGAACAAGAATCAAAAGAAGAATATCCTCATACTCCAGTATTGAGGAGATTAGTTTGGGAAAGAAGGAAACCAAAAAGGTATACTCCACCTAATTTTTGTTCAAATTTTTATTTGTTTATTATTGAAGATGATCCTAGAGCTGTTAGGGAGGCAGTGGATTTAGAGGATGGAAAACTATGGGACAATGCCATGGTTGAAGAAATGGAAGCCTTGGAAAAGAATGAGGCTTGGGATCTAGTTGAGTTTCCAACTAGAAGAAATCCCATTGGTAGCAAATGGATATTTAAGAAGAATTTGATTGCAAAATGAAAAGTGGATAAATGAAAATCTCGGTTAGTAGAAAAAAATTATTCTCGTGTAGAGGGAATTGTCTTTGGTGATATTTTTTTTCTATTGTTTCCAAGTTAACTTCAATTAGATTTATTTTACCTATCTCTTTTGATTTTGATTTTGAAGTAGAACAAATGGATGTGAAGACAACATTCCTACATGGAGATTTGGAAGAAGAAATCTACATGAAGAAACCAAAAGACTTTGTTGTGAAGGGAAATAAAGATCTAACATGCAAGCTAAAAAAAATCCATGTATGGTTTAAAGAAATCACCAAGGACATGGTATCGAAAATTTGATACTTATATGTTCAGACTTGGCCTCACAAGGATAAAAGTGGATCACTATGTCTATTTCAAATTAATCGATGATCATGTTATTTATTTGGTATTGTATGTGGATGATATGTTTTTGATAGGAAGCAACAAGGAGATTATCCAAGATATGAAAACTCAGTTTTCCTCTAAATTTGACATGAAATATATTGGTGTTGCGAATTTCATTTTGGGCATGGAAATTAAAAGAGATAGAACAAACAAGAAACTCTAGTTAATTTAAGAGGAAATATGTTGATACAATATTGCATAGGTTTAATATGCAGGAATGTAAATCGACTATGGTTCCTATTCCTGTAGGTGTAAGTTTATTTGTGGATCAGTTTCCAAAGACACAAGAAGAGGAAGAGGACATATCCTATGTTCCATATGCCAGTCTAGTCGGAAGTTTTATATATGCAATGGTCTATACTAGACCATACATTGCACATGTAGTGGGAGTTTTGAGCAAGTATATGTCAAAACCAGAGAAGGAATATTGAACATCAGTAAAAAGGGTTTTTAGGTACTTGCATGGAACTACTAGTTATGTATTGTTCTACCAAGGAAAACTGGGATTGGAAAGAGTGTTGTACATACATGGGTTTGTTGATCTAGATTGGGTTGGAGATCTGGATCGTAGAAGATCTACAAGTGGGTATGTGTTTAACCTCTTTAGAGGAGAAATCAGTTGGATGAGAAAAACACAATCTATAGTGGAAATATCAACTATAGAAGTTGAATACATAGAAACCACTCATGCAAGAAAAGAAGTAGTATGGTTACAAAGATTGTGTTTAGGTATTGGGTCGGTACAACAAGCTATAAGGATAGATTGTGACAGTTAGAGTGCAATCTTCCTGGTGAAGAACCCAACTTATCATTCAAAGACAAAGCATATTTATGTCCAGTATCACTTTGTGAGATATATGGTTGAATAAAAGGTGTTGTTGAGGAAGGTGGAAACTTTGAAGAACATTTCAGATTCGTTAACAAAATTTATGAGCACGGAGAAGTTATCTTGGTGTAGAGGATCTATGGGCATTGGTACCCTGGATTGTTGACTATGTAACCTTGTAACCCCATATATGAAAATAAAATCACAAGTGGGAGAATGTTTACGTTGCACGAGGTGTGCAGGGGATCACAAGAAAAAAAATTGGCAATTTTTACATATGTTTTTACTAGGTTTTCGACACATGGTTTCTGTCAATGTTTTTCTAATTCCGGTTAAGGAATTAAAGTTGTTGACTAATTTGGTTCAATGGATTAGGGATTTTGTATGTCATGGGATCATATATATATATATATATATNTTGTAAACAATGAATATATATGATTAATAGAAGATTAGAGGTGTGACTCTAAACAAGTTTTTTCGTTTTCCCGATTTGGGTTTCCAGGGTAAAATATCTGTGCAGTGTGTGTGTGTGTGTGTGTGTGTGTCATTGTAGTTTTTTAATTTTTATTAAGAATATGTTTGCAATATTTTATTGTACAAGGTTAAAATGTACAAGTTGGTCCATAATTTGGAGGATTCACCATACCAAACATAGGAAGGTCTAATTGGTATCTTTTTAAGGTGAAATTGCAATGTTGACAATGGGACATTTTCCTATGTCAATATGGCACCTTGTTGGGTTCTTTATAATCCCAACACAAAGTCCATGTTGATATCTTCCCATGGTTTTTATAGTACTAGCAATGGCATGTTCTATGCAATATTCTAATTCTTGCCCTTTGCATGCTAGCTGATTTCGCAACTTTCAATCCATTTCTAAACGTCTTTGGCAATTCCTAGCCATTGGTAGTTCTCTTCCACCAATGATTGTGTTTTGACCATGCCAAAATGTCCACTCAATATTCCATTTTGTAGCTCCCAAATAAGATTCTCCATCATTGAACCTCTTGGAACGAACAAATGTTGATTTTTAGAAACAAATCCTTCTTGGATGAAGTAGTCTAATAATGGAGTATGATATTCACTCCATGGCTTCTTGTTATTTTTATATTCTAGAAATGGCTTGCACTATGCAATATTCTAATTCTTCCCCTTTAAACGCTAGTCAATTTCACAACTTTCAAACCATTTCTTCATGTATTTGGAAATTCCTAGCCATTGGTAGTTCTCTTCGACCAATGATAATGTTTTGACCATGCCAAAATGTCCACTCAATATTCCATTATGTAGCTCCCAAATGATATTCTCCCTCATTGACCATCTTGGAACTAACAATTGTTGATTTTTAGAAACAAATCCTTCCTGGACGAAGTAATCTAATAATGGAGTATGATATTCACTCCATGGCATCTTGTTATTTTTCTATTCTTCAACAAAATTAACAACAACCTGATACAAATTATTCATCTCCTCCAACCTGACAATCTCCCTTGTCATGGTAGTGAGCAATGCTTTCCTTCTTCTTACAATATCATCAACTTTGTTTGACTTTCCCAATCTATGCTTCAACTCAAATGAGTATCTCTACGAACTCAACCCATTTCATGTGACACTAATTTAAATTGTCTTGGCTATTAATCTATTGGAACACCTTATGGTTGGTGTAAAGTAAAAACTCCTTGGGCAACACGCAATTCCCCCACGTCTTTAATGCCTAACGTTTGGTGTAAAACTCTTGATCATACATTGAATACTTATTTTCTACGACATTCAACTTTTCATTAAAGAATGATATTGGCTTATCCTCTTGGGTAAGCATTGATCCAATCATTTTTATGTTAGCATCACAATCCACTTGGAACACTTTCCAAAGTTTGGCAAAGACAACACTAGCTTATCAGATGCCTTCTTCTTCAATAATTCAAAGCCTCTTTGGATCATGACATTACATTGGAACTCTCCTCTCTTCATGCATGTTGTGTCAATGTTGCACATATCCCACTAAAACTTTGAATGATTATTTGGTATAAATATGCCAAATTGTGAAAGCTTCTTAACTCAAATATGAATTTTGGTATAGGCCACTCCATAATGGTTCTTACCTTCTTAAGATCTATCTCCAATATATTTTGAGATATCATGAATCCCAAGTACACAAGTTATTCTCTCATAAAAGAACACTTCTAAATTTAGGAGCAAAGTCATCTACTTCAACCACTCCAACACATGCTTCAAATTATGCATGATGCCATCTTCTTTATCTTTGTTGAAAATCAATATATTATCTACATACACAACCACACACTTTCCTAAGTAAGGTTTCAACACTTCATGCATTAGCTTTGTGAAAGTACTAGGCACATTCATCAACCCAAATGGCATGATCAACCATTCATATAGTGTTTCCTTTTTCTTGAATGTTGTTTTCCACTCATCTCCTTCATGAATTCGAATTTGATGATATCCACCCTTTAATTCAATATTTATGAAGTGCTTTGTCCCACTCAAGTACTGCATCAAATCATCCATTTGTGGCAATGGAAACTGATATCTAATGGTGATTTGGTTGATGACCCTTGAATCAATGCACATCTACCACTCACCTCCTTTATTCAGTGCTAATACAATAGGTATTTCACATGGGATCCATATATTTTTTATTATTCCTTGGTCCAATAACTCTCGGAATTATCTATTGATTTCCTCATTTTCCATTAGATTCAATCTATGTGGCACTTTATTTGGTAAAATTGATCTTCTAATAAAGTTAAGTTGATAGGAAAAGCTTCCCATAGGTGGGAATCCCCTTGGAAGCTCATCGAATATTACATCCTTAAACTTTGTTCACAATGTAGCTACAATTTCTACAAGTATTTCCTTTTCCTTCAACTTAGAGTTTATATTCCTTGGAAAAATGGAAAATAAATATATTTACCACTTCTCTTCCTTCAAAAACTCCTTAATTGTGTACATCATCACTCTAGTAACACTATCGTTACAGTTGTTATTGTTGTTGTCCCATTTATCTTCTTTCATCGGTAGCGACCTAAACTTGTTTTCATAATTCTCCAACATGGAGGTGTTCTTGAATCCATCAAGAAAAACTTTCCTGTTAAATTTCTAAGGCCTTCCCAAAAAAATGAGATAGATGTCTAGTCGCATAGCATCACAAAGAACTTTATCACGGTAATTCCTGAATGGAAAATTACTAAAAAATGATCTGAAACAATGGCATGATGTCTCTTTGCAACCAAGAGACTCAATATGAATTTGGGTATGGGGTGCATTTGAAATTCAACCTATGAATGACCTTTATAGACACTAAATTTATTGTGTGACCTCCATCTCCAATAAGTGAACAACACTTACCTCCAATATTGAATTTAGTCTTGAAAATTGTCATCCATTTCTCTGGCACTTCCTCTTCAAGTTATCACTCTAGCTTCAACAACACTATCCAGAATATGAGTTTCCATCCATGCTCTTGTTGAACCTCATCAATGTTGTCTCCACCCACTGATCTATTAGCACAATCTAGTCATTAATATATATGGGCTCCATGTTTTGTCCTTTTGTTAGTGTTCATATTTTCCAAACATTAATAGGCTCCATGCCCTTTTGCTCAACACTTGAAGCATTCTTCACCAAAATTTCCTCCTCTTCCTTTAGGATTTCCTTTGCGTTTAAGGGATTCATAATTTCTTCCAAGCCTCGGATTTTTAGCACTTGTATTACTTTCCTATTCTCCTTTTCTTCCACTACCTTTTCCTCTTTTGAACATGTTTTTTCCTCTACCTCTTGTTCCTTTGTCATGGTATCTCTATTATAACTTCTTGACAACTTCTATTGAACTTTCAAGAAAAGCTAATATGCCTCTATCACTGGCTAAATTCTCACCATGCTCACCTTAAAATGGATAACATACAAGAGGCCATTCTTGTGCCTAGGAACAACATCATCACCTTCATTAGTTTTTCAAGATCTACTAGACAACCAATATAATTCTTTGATGTATTATGTCACATTAATCTCCTTATGCCTTAGGTTTTGCTGTGACCTGAACATGATTAAAGAGTAATCCATCAAAAAAAAATTACCCTTTTTCTAGGAAACCATCATGTCTAAATCTCTAATTTTAACTTTTTCCTTCCTCTACCTATCCATTTTCACATTGTTCTAGTTCCAAAGGTATGCATCCCATTTCAACATCGTGCATGAAATATCTACTCTTGTGGGATATTCAGTTTTTTCAAATTCAAAGGTCTTCTCCATGTCCCAAATCTAGTGAATGAGTTCTTATGGGTTTAAAATTCCTGAGTAGGTAGGGGTTTCCCTCTTAGATCTACCTCTCAAATTTGTTAATACTCGTATAACCCTTTCATCTAACACTTTGGATTATTTAACTTATTCTTGTGGAAATTCAGTGTCCCACACACATCACAAATATCAACTACAACACCTCTTCTCTGATTTTCTTCCATGGCATCCATACTCATTGACATGGCCCTCAACATCTAGGTAATTTCATTTGCCAATATCCCTACTCCCCTTTTCTCTACCATCTTGTTGTACTCTTGTGAAAATATTCCTTTGAAAAGTCCCATCGAATGATTTCTTTATGTTAGAACTATTTTCTTTCCACAACAATTCTACCCAACATATTCTCTTTGTTAGAAAAACTATTCATAATCACATGTAGGGATCACAACTTTCTTTATAACCAAACTAGTGCAATGCATGTAATATTCCAATCACTGATATTTCATTTTCTTTGGGCTCTACTCAATGCTAAAGGTTTCCCCACAAACCGTTGAAGTGTTTTACTTGTTTGATAGTTCAAATAATGGATTTAAGCAGTGAGTATGCAATTATCAGTCCATAATATATAAATCCTACATCCTAAAATTCTCAATATTCAGTGAGACTGCTACCCAAAAATGACTACTGTAATTAATTATTAAAACAACAGAAATTACAATGAAACTTCAGCAACCATAAATGACAAGGAAATAAGGAATCTAGTGTATAAATTTGAGAGTGGTCTCCTTCAAATCTGATTTTAGAATTATAACAACAATACTATTGACTTAGCCACAGGTTTGTATAATGCATGTGTTGTTTTGAACTCTCCTCAAACTGAAGTATATTGGTGTAGTGGTGAGAATGTGAGACAACAACTTCCCTTGCCTTTAAGGCAACAATCAACAATTTGAGTAGGATCCCCCTCTGAAGAAAATCAACCAGCAAGTAATATAGGTCAACCAGCTTGCAAATATATTTCCCAGGTTCAAGTAAATCGTCCCTAGGTTAGAGTAACTCAACAAATCCACGTTTCCTTTGATTGTTCCTTTAAAGGAGCAACCCCTTTCCTTTGGAAATCGTACACAACACTCACAAATCAAGGTAGATGCGTCCAAAACAAAATGTAATCTTGGTTAATAATGAAGCAACAAAAGATGACTGCCAACAAGAGGAAGTCGTCTTATACTCTGACCCCAATCTAGAATAGGTGCCCAGCCTCTCAGGAATGTGCCTAGAATAAAGGAAACTCGGCCTCTAAGGAAAAATCAACCTCCACACTTTCAAAATATACTACTAAAGGATGGAAGCACATTCTGGATGAAACACAATGAGAAATCTGCAATGATATCTCCCTTAACTAACTAGGGTGTATAGTTTCCACACCGAAACCAGTAGATGAACAAGGGTTTCCAAAAATCTAGGCTCTTTCCTCAAGAGCTCTCCAAAATCTATTTTCCAAATGAGTGAATGCAAGAATATCCTACTCTCCTCCTATCCCCTTTTATTTTAGACTTCCAACTTGAGCTTTTCTTTCCTTCTCTTATGAATGTGGGATAATAACCCCACTTGATTTTTTTTTCGTTCTTCATGTTCCTTTGATTATTTTTCGCCCTATCCCATGGGAACTCAATTAGGCTAGCAAAATTCTCTCTTAAAGAGATTAGGTAGATGGGGGCATTACATCACATGTGCCCATGTGACCTATAGGGATACAACTTAATTCTAAGAGCACACATCAATTTAAAATAGAAGCACACACACAATTAAGCCGAGCACACAATGTGAAAGAAAAGACAACTTAAACAATGTATTAATTAACCATCAGACATTTATAATCAAGTCACGACACCTCTTCACTATTTAAAAATCAATGTCAAATGCTTTTGCCAAAATACTAAAACTACCCACCGGTTTGAGTCTCAACAAGGATAACCAAAAGAAAAAAAAATACTAGCACTTCATTGCTTCATTGTTCTCCTTCAACGAGCTCCTGAAGTTCTCCTATGTCCTCCTTCTATATCTTCTTCTCTCACACCTCCTTGTCCTCTTTGTGAATCATACAGTTGACAAAGAGCTACCATTTTCCTCATGCTCCCTCCTTTCTTTCCATGCACCATTAATATTTCAATGACTCGCTAACCATGATTAAAATTTTATTCAATTATCACATTATTTATTTATTTATTTATGGGGTCAATGGGTTTATTTAGTCCACCTTCAACTATCCTTATTCTTTAACTATCTCATGTTTTAACCGTTGGCTCAAAATTTTTGCACTATAGATGAGGAAAGAATTAGATGGAAGGCACATCACACCCTAAGAAACCCTCTGACATTAGGTTGCAATGTGAAGGTAATCGATCTTCTATAGATCCACGATGTGCATCCCCCTCTTAGACACCCACAGATAATGGTGCTAACTTGTCAACCTTGTCAACTCTTTGTTGATGTGGAACAAGGTTGCTTTAAACATTGTAAAGGGGTTTGTGAATGAGTGGGAAGCTACTCCTAAATCAAATATACTATGTTTATATAATGTTGCATAATTTAACTTGTTATCATCAAGTCATTTATAACATAATGTTCTAGGATTGAATTTATTGTTATCAAGTCATTTTTAAAATGATTTGTTGTTAAAATTGTTTATAAACTTAAATCATTTTTATAAAAATAGGATAATTAATGAATGGTTTATCCTTTTCTTGATCATTTTAGATTATCCATCTTTTATTACCTTCATTAAAATGAAACAATCCAATCTTTGTTGAGATTTATTACTAACAATGTTTAATGATTTACTGTCAAAATCTATTAAAATTGTAAATTCTCACACATAAAATTTCAACCTTCAAAAACCAAATGACTTTGAAATTCTTTTATATTTAAAAGAATTTTGATTATATTATTATTAATTTATCTTAATAATTTTCAAAAGTTGTTAATATTATATTATTTTTCATTTTCGTTCTTTATTTTTGTTTAATATCAATAGTCAATTTACTATTTTTATTAATATTTGAGTTTAGTCTTTAATGATCACTTATATTTTACCTCTTTAAATTCAAACCTTCATACACAAATTTTACCTAGAAAATTCTCTCACATTATGACTAACCATGAAAACCTACTTACTTTGTTGGTTGTGGAGCCTGATTATCTTCCTAATTCAAAGGTATTTTACTTTCAACCGTGTTTATGCCCCATGAAGTATTTACACCCTAGAAGTATGTACACTCTTCCACACGGGGGAGTGCAGAGGGGGGGTATCCTCTCTGCAGGGTCCAGGGGGGCTATCACCCCAGCTGAGGGGTCTAGGGGCAAGCGGCCCCCCAGCAGGGGTTCAGGGGTGAAGCCCCCGAAGGAAAAATTGCCTTGTAAATGTATATTGTAATTTCATTGTAAATATGGACCGTTCATTATAAGGTCACAGATCTAACGATAGAGATTATGTTAGGGTCTTTTTCCCTAGAAGGCAACCCTCTTTTATGAGGGAAATGTATTGCGGCTATGGTTGATGGTGAATATTGTATTCTGAGATAGGAGACTGTGAGAGAAAGAAGAGGAAGTTACAACGGGTTTGTTGTAGGTTTTATCCCTTCATATGCTGGATAATAATAAAGGAAGGTCGTGGCAATTTCTTTGGTGGACGTATCCCACACTAGGTGAACCACGTAAATCTGTGTCTCTATTGTATTGTGTATATTATGTGTTTTGTTTCCGCATTTGTTTTATTTTATTGCTCCATGGTCCTGTTTTTCTAACAACTGTATCAGAGTGAAAGGTAACTCATAGGAAAAGAAGGTTCCTGGTTCGAGTGGGAGCAATGTCGGAAGATGGAAAGTTTAGGGTTGAGAAATTTTACGGCCAAAACTACCAGTTATGGAAGATGCAGATGGAAGACTATTTATATCATAAGGATCTATTCCTACCATTGGGAAGAATAGCAAAGAAGCCAGCGGCTACAAAGGATGAAAAATGGGAGATTCTTGACAGAAAGGCTCTAGGAATGATACGGTTGAGCTTGGCAACATCAGTGGCTTTCAATATTTCGAAAGAAAAGACAATGAAGGGTTTGATGGACTCATTGGCCAAATTGTGTGAAAAACCCTCGGCGTCCAATAAGATATTTCTAATGAAGAGATTATTTAATATGAAGATATTGGAAGGTGGGTCTGTTGCAGATCATTTAAATGATTTTAATACGGTTACTAATCAACTAAGTTTTGTAAAATTAGACTTTGATGATGAGTTCAGGGCTCTTCTAATATTCTTCTCATTGCCATAAAGATGGAACGGCTTGGTCATGGTTGTAAGTAACTCTGTCTCTAGTTCAAATACTTTAAAATTTGATGATGTTGTTGGTGTTATTCTTAGTGAGGAAATGCGACAGAAAAGCACAGGTGAGACATCAGGAAATGCGTTGAACATTGAGAACAGGGGAAGACAAAAGGATAGAGGAAGGGGTTTAAGGAACTATGGGAATTCTAGGAAGGGTAGATCCAAATCCAGACTTGGAAAGATAGAGTGATAGAATTGTGGGAAGAAAGGACATCTGAAGAAAGACTGCAGAGCTCCAAAGAAACGAAGAGATGGACAGTAGGAGAGAAATCAGAAAGCAAATGTAATAGGTGATGTGTTACAAGATGGTTTGATTCTTTCTGTAGATAATATTTATGAGTCTTGGGTAGTAGATTCAGGGGCTTCATTTCATGACACACCCCATAGGAAACATTTTCTAGATTATGTTCAAGGTGATTTTGGATAGGTTCATTTGGGTGATGATGCACCATGCAAAATTGTTGGAATGGGAAAGGTAAAAATAAAGCAATGCAATGGAAACCAATGGCTGATGACAGAGGTAAGACATGTTCCATTTTTAAGGAAAAATCTAATTTCAACAGGGAAATTGGAAAGTGAAGGTTGTATATCATATTTACAGATAAGACATGGAAGGTCATCAAAGGATCATTGGTGATAGCGAAAGGAGAGAAGGTAGGTACATTGTATTTATGTACTGGTAATAATGACTCTTCTATCTCTTTAGCTTCTACAGGAGTGGATACAACATGGTGGCATCATAGGCTTGGACACACGAGTGAGAAGGGGATGCATATACTTCACAAAAGAAATTTGTTGCCATATCTTAAACAAATTGATTTGGACTTCTGTGAGCATTATGTTTATGGAAAACAAAAGAGAATCAGATTTCTCAGAGTCGGAAAAGAAAAGAAGAGTGAAAGGTTAGATATTGTGCATACATATGTATGCGGACCAGCTCAGGTATCATCTCTTGGTGGATCTCATTATTATGTTAATTTTATTGATGATGCAACTAGAAAAACTTGGGTTTATTACATTCGACAAAAATCTGATGTTTTTGATACTTTTAAGAAATGGAAAGCTTTGGTTGAGAATGAGATAGGAAAAAAGTTGAAGTGTCTCAGATTAGATAATGGAGGTGAATATTGCAGCAAGGAGTTTGATGATTACTTTTCATACCATGGAATTCATAGAAAGA
>JASDQU010790135.1:107285-117937 GCA_032191745.1 Picea mariana | reverse complement strand
AGCTCCACCATGAAATGACTCAAGGTGTTCACAAAAAAAATAATATCTGGCTTGGTGTTGACTAAATACATCAAGGATGCTATCAACTGCTTGTATATCTTTGGATCCACCAACTCTGAATATGAAGTGATAACTTTCTTTAGATTGGTAACCATAGGTGTAGCCATCGATATACAGTCCTCCATATTGAATCTCCTTAAGATATCAATTGTGTACTTCCCTTGTCCAAGGAATATCTCTCTCGATACCTACCATGCCTCTAATCCCGAGAAACAATGAACCAAGACAATGCCCTTCATCCCGAACTCAATAGCCAAATATTCTTTGCACCTTGCAATAATCTCCTCTACACCTGTGAGAAACAAATAATCTATGTACAAAATCAAGATGAGTGGATCTACCCCAACAAGTATAAAAGTTAGGATCTGCCTCACTCTTGGTAAATACCACACTATTCAATTATCCTTAAATCCTGAAATACCATGCCTTGGGTTCCTGTTTGAGTCTGTACAAGGATTTCTTAAGCCTACACACATGAGACTCCCAACCATGTGCCTCAAATCCTTGAGGTTTCTCTATGTATACTTCCTCCTTAATGATCATTTTGAGGAAAGTTGTTTTCGCATCCATCTAATGTATCCTCCACATCATAATTGAAGCAATAGAAATAACAACTCAAATAGAAACATACCCGGTGACAGGGGAAAATGTATCCTCATAGTCCACTCCCTCTTTCAGTGAGAACCCTCTTGCCACAAACCTCTCCTTGAAATTCTGTATTCTACCATCTACAACATGCTTGATCTTGTAGAGACACTCGAAACTCACAACTGACTTCCCCTGTAGTATTGGCACTATGTCCCAAACATCATTCCTCATAATATAGGTGTACTCCTATACCATGGCATCCTGCCATACATGCTAATATCCTACTTCCTAAACACTGGAAGGCTCAACATCAATTCTCCTACTCATAAGTACCATATAGTTCAAAAACTTCCTCGTAGGCCTATTATTTCTAACCACACTCCTAGGAGCCTCACTAGAATCCCTCAATGTCTGCAATAGCCACTTGGGTCTCCTGACAGGACTAGAAGGGGATAACTTCTCCTCCCCACCTGAATTTTGAATTGTGACGCCAACTGCCCCTCAGCGAGCAGCCGCTCCCACCAGGATCTTCTTCCTCCTTGGCCCGAAGAACTCAAAGGTTCTTTTGATCCCCTCTCAGGATTCTTCGTACCCACAGTGAGTCTTCCCCTAGCGCGATCCCCCCTTCCTTAGTTACCGGAGGATCGGCTCTCGCGACTTCGCGAGTTCAACAGCTGGATATATGGTCCTTGGATCTCCGAGACCCGATGTCTCTGATCAATGTTGACCTTCCTTCGGCGTATCGAGACCTCGTGTTATCGCGACTTCGCGACTCGCGTCACTATTGCTTCGGGGTCCCAACCTCCGAGATCCGAAACGCCGAGATGCCGACTAACCTACGATCTCGCCTTCTCACTTCCTCTCCACTCGCGAGCCCACTCTCTTGATCCTCCAACTCCCGAGACCCGATGTCCCGAGATCACCTGTCAAATCACTCGACTACGACCCACGCCATACACGATATTTCCGGGACATCGTTCCTCGCGTTCTTGCGATTTCACTTTACGATAAGTAGGAGTCTTCCCTCGCAAATTCCCGATACGTCCGATCCACGAGTCGAGTCGTGATCTTCAGAATTCTCTATGACGAATTCAAGTCGTCGATTCTCTTCCTCTTGAGGAATCTCTCCACCTCAAAGCTTCTCCCGGTTTGGACTTCTCCCATCTACACTATAGACTTCACGTCCACTTTCTTCCTTACGCAAATCACGAATAAGGAGTGTCTCTTCTCGAGACCTATCCGCCAACCTGCTCGCTTCTCCTTGCGGCCTTACTTCCAACACGCTAAGTGTTGAAGCCTTCTCAACCTTGCGCACTCCTGCAACAACAGTCTATCAATGCCTTAGCTCAGACTCGCGACTCTTAGGCCTCATCCAGCCTGCGCACGTCTTGCACGGCTTTATCTACCCAAAGCAACTACTGTTGAACAGAAAGAGAGTTAAACTGCTGAGCCTCATCGACGCACTCTATGCGGATGAATTCAACTGCACTCTATGCAGGAATCTCCCTGCTCAAACAGAGAAACAATTGAAACTCATTTCCTCATTCTCTCAGATTTCGAACCTGATATGCAATTACATACGTAGCATATAGAAGATAAGCATAAAAGGAAGCAAGTATGCAACAACATAATATCAACAACACACAGAATTCAAACACAGCCATGGAATTGAATCAAAGTCTTTCTTCTATTAATTCAATCTGTACATGGGTGTTCTTCACAAGTTATTTGCCTCTTTTTTCTCCTGTCTCTCCTATGAATGCTAATGACAATGAATACCATAATACAAGGAGGGTGCCTATATTCCGTTTGCCCTCTCGAAAGTAAAACTGTCTAATCTAGACTTAATTATTTTATCTATATGCATTAAAACCATTAAATGCCCCATCTACCTAAGGACGAGAGCTTAAAGGCTCAAGGTCCGTTACATATACAAAGTGCGCTTCATCACATCAACGTATTAATGTTTGGTGCAATAACTTTCCAAAGTATTTCAAAAATATATGTGACGACGCTGTCCAGCTGTACGTTCTCTCTCCACGCGCTAGCTTGCTTGATGAGTTGTAGATGCTCTTGCATCATACTCCTCGGCTCAAAAGATTTCATGGGCTCCTGTCCATGAGTCCCTGCTAAGCCTCATCAACGCACTCTATGCGGATGAATTCAACTGCACTCTATGCAGGAATCTCCCGGCTCAAACAGAGAAACAATTGAAACTCATTTCCTCATTCTCTCAGATTTCGAACCTGATATGCAATCACATACGCAACATATAGAAGATAAGCATAAAAAGAAGCAAGTATGCAATAGCATAATATCAACAACACATAGAATTCAAACACAACCATAGAATTGAATCAAAGTCTTTCTTCTATTAATTCAATCTGTACATGGGTGTTCTTCACAAGTTCTCTGCCTCTTTTTGCTCCTGTCTCTCCTATGAATGCTAATGAGAATGAATAAAATAATACAAGGAGGGTGCCTATATTCCGTTTGCCCTCTCGAAAGTAGAACTGTCTAATCTAGACTTAATTATTTTATCTATATGCATTAAAACCATTAAATGCCTCATCTACCTAAGGACGAGAGCTTAAAGGCTCAAGGTACATTACATATACAAAGTGAACTTCATCACATCAACGTATTAATGTTTGGCGTAACGTATCAAGGTGTTTCAAAATTGGCGCTAATGCTGCCCAGCTGTTCTCCGCTCCACACGCTGGCTCGCTTGATGATTTGTAGATGCTCCTGCATCATACTCCTCGGCTCGAAAGATTTCATGGGCTCCTGTCCATGACCTCCTGCACAGTATGCCCATGCTTTTGTATCACTGCCTCTGTCTCCCAGCTAGCATCCTCCACTGGGTGATTTTTCCATTTCACCAGGTATTCAAAATACTGCTTTCTCCTGGTCTTCCTGCCTACTCTTTTATCTAGTTTGCACTCTATCTGAGGCTTCTGTGCAACTGGTAACTACTTCTGCCACTGGACCACTGGTTCCTCAGTTCCAGTGTCTATGTCATCAGTCCTATATGGGTATAAATCCAAAATGTTGAATATCGGAGATATCCTGATGCCCTCTGGCAACTCAAGCTCATATGCGTTCTCGCCGAACTTTCTCATAATTTTTCACGGCCCAATCTTTTTCATCTTGAGCTTGTTATATGTTCCCCTTGGGAACCTTTCCTTCCTTAAGTGTGCCAGAACCATGTCTCCAACTTCAAACTGAAGCTGCCTCTTTCTCTGGTCGGCTCTGTGCTTGTATTCCTGATTCACCTTCTGCAGCCACTTCTTCACCTGCGTGTGAAGTTCCTGCATCGCCTCAGCGAACTCTTCAGCATGAGCACTGCTAGTTTTAGCCTGTTCTGACTCCCTGATCTCAGAAACTCCTCTCGGTTGTGTCCCATACAGAATTTGAAATGGGCTCTTACCTGTACTCCGATTCACTGAATCGTTGTAAGCGAATTCTGCCTGTGGTAAGATCTGGTCCCAACTGCTGTGGTGCTCTGCCACCAGGCTCCTCAATAAATCCCCTAAGCTTCTGTTGACCACTTCGGTCTGCCCATCTATCTGCGGATGGTAAGCAGAACTGAATGCCAAGTCAGTCCCTAACTTCTTCCATAGCGTCCTCCAGAAATGACCTATGAATTTCGTATCCCTATCCGAGACTATGCTTCTCAGCAATCCATGCAATCGGACAATCTCTTTGAAAAACAAGTTCCCGATGTGGGTTGCATCGCTGGTCTTATGACATGGAATGAAATGTGCCATTTTAGAAAACATGTCCACCACCACGAAGATGGAATCGACTCCTCGCTGAGTTCTCGGTAATCCCAGAACAAAATCCATACTGATCGCCTCCCATGGCCTTTTGGGTACGGGAAATGGTTTATAGAACCCTGTGTTCTGCTTTCATCCCTTTGCATGTTGACATATCCTGCACCTGTCAACAAACCTCTTTACATATGCGCACATGCCTGGCCAAAAATATGATTCGCTCAGCTTGGCGAATGTTTTGTCATGTCCAAAATGACCTGCTAAGCCTCCACTGTGCTTTTCCTTCACCAAATTCTCCCTCATGGAGCAATTCGGAATACACAGTTGATTGCCCCGAAACAACAATCCTTCCTGGATCAGGTAATCAATCCATGGGCTCCGATCTCTGAGAACTGGGTTCTCGGCTGCCTCGTATGCCTCTGAAAAGTCTGCATCATCTGCATACATATCTTTCATATTTTCAAAACCCAAGGTTTTGACTCTAAACTCCTGTAGCAATAAACATTTCCTGCTCAAGGCATCAACCACCTTGTTAGCAGTTCCCGAAATGTGCTTGATCACAAACGTGAAATTCTGCATATATTCCACCCACTTCGCATGCTTCTGGTTCAACTTCTCTTGCTGACTTACAAACTGCAATGCATGGTTGTCGCTGTATAATACGAACTCCTTGGGTATCAAATAATGCCTCCACTTTTTCAATGCCTGTATGATGGCATAGAATTCTTTATCGTATGTGGAGTATTTCAACTTGGCATCATCCAGCTTCTCGCTGTAATATGCCACAGGTCTGTCATCCTGACTCAAGACCCCTCCAACAACATATCCGCTGGCATCACATTTCACCTGAAATGTTTTTTGAAAATCTGGCAACACCAGAATTGGCTGCTCTGTAATCTTCTGCTTCAACAGATTGAATCTTCTCTCAGCCTCTGCTGTCCAATGGAAAACTTTATGCCGCTTCCTCACCGTATCCATCATCGCAGCGCTAATTCCACTAAAATTCCGTATGAATTTCCTGTAGAAACTAGCCAAACCATGAAAGCTCCTTACCTCAAAAACATTTCTCGGCGATGGCCAATTTCTGATCACTTCTACCTTCTCAGGATCCATCTTCAATTCATTCGCCGAAATCACAAAACCCAAATAAATGAGTTCTGTCTGCATGAAGGAACACTTCTTCAAATTGATCAACAACTTCTCCTGCTGTAATCTTCTCATCACTATGGCCAAATGCCTCAAGTGTTCAGCCTTGGTCTTGCTGAGAATTAATATGTCATCCAGGTATACAACCACAAATTTGCCAATGAATTCCCGCATGACTTCATTCATCAGCCTCATAAAAGTGCTTGGTGCGTTTGTCAAACCAAACGGCATGACCAGCCATTCGTACAAACCCTCACTTGTTTTGAACGCTATCTTCCATTCATCTCCCTCTCTCATCCGGATCTGATGATATCCGCTCTTGAGGTCAATCTTCAAAAAATAATTTGCCCCGCTCAGGCAATCCATCAAGTCATCCATTCTCGGCAGTGGAAATATGTACCTGATGGTGATTTTATTTATCGCCCTGGAGTCTGTACACATCCTCCATCCTCCATCCTTCTTTGGGATCAGTACTGTCAGAACAACACATGGACTCAGACTCTCTCTGACCAGTCCCTTGTCCTACAGATCCTGTACCTGCCTTTTGACCTCCTCGTTCTCCTGAGGTGTCAACCTGTATGCTTCCTTGTTCGGTAGACTTGCTCCGGGTATGGGGTCAATATGGTGACTCACACTCTACATCGGTGGTAACGAACGAGGTAGTTCGTCCACGATGATATCAACGAACTCTCCCAACAGTTCCTGAATCTCTTCTGGTAAGTCATCCACTCTTGTGCTTGTCAGGACAATTCTAGGCTTCCTGACCACAAAGAACTGTGGATCTTCATCCTTCTCTAGCTCTGTGAGAAGTTCCTTCCCACTCATGAGGAGTATCGTGCTGCTCACTTCCGTCTTAACTTCTTTATCCTTCATCGGAAGAAATGTGTGTGCTCTCCCATCCTTCTCCAAGGTGTATGTTTTCATCCTCCCATCATGAACAACATTTCTATCATATTGCCATGGCCTACCCAGCAGTATGTGCCATACATCCATGGGAATGACATCACACATAATCTCATCATGATAATTCCAAATTTTAAATTTAACTAAGAACTGTTTAGTGACACTTACCCGGTGTCCTTTTTGCAGCCATGTCACTTTGTATGGACTTGGGTGTTTGTTCGTCTCCAACTCCAGCTTTTCCACCATCTCGGTCGAAACAAGATTATCTGTGCTTCCACTGTCCACTATGACCTTGCATTTCCAACCCTTGGTTTTGCACGTGGTCCAGAACAGTCTGCATCTCTGAGCTGTGTCCTCTACCTCCTTCTCGGGTTTCAAAAGGACCTTGTGTACCGTCAGCGACTTTCCACTTCCGCTGTCCTCGCTATCAACATCACGCCTCTGCGCCTCTGTGACGTGAGCTTCTCCCCTGTACGGCTTCTTGTCTGGACAGTCAACGGCTTTATGTCCGTCCTTTCCACATGTAAAACATGTGATAATTCCTCCACGACCTCTTCCTCTACCTCGGGTACGAGGAATAGTGTTGGCGTCATCATATCCGCCACCCTGCTCAGTATGCTGCCTCCTCGGCTCAGCATATTGCTGCCTTTGTTCAGTTTGTGGCTGCCTCTGCTGTGAAGTACCACCTCTCTCAGTTCTACCCTGAGGCCTCTGCCATTCCTCCTTGGGATTTTGTGTTCTTTCTTGGGCAACTGCTTTGCCTCTGGGCTGGCTCCTGCCTCGCCCTCACTGACCTTACTTGCGGCTCAGCTTTTCTTCTGCTTTCAGAGCCATATGGTACGCATCCTCAACTGTTCGGATGGTCAGCATGCTCAATTCATCCTAAATGTCATACCTAAGACCATTTAGGTATCTCACCACCTTTTCGTCATCACTCTCCCGATGACCAGCTCGAATATTGAGCCTATAGAATTCTTCGGTGTACTCCTTCACCGACATCAACTTCTGTCTCAGGTTCTGCATGTGCCTGAACAGAGTGATCTGATAATCCCTCGGAATGAACTTCGCCTTCATCTTGGCGATCATCCGATCCCAGCTCTTGATTTTCTGTTTTCCTTTGCAGCGCCTATCCGCCTCCAACTCATCCCACCATAAGGCTGCATGTCCTTTCAGCTTGGTAACTGCATGCCTTACTTTCTTATCCTCTTCGATATCCTCATAATCGAAGTAGGTGTCGAGTGCTCGTATCCAATCCAACAACTCCTCTACGTTTAGACTCCCCTCATACATGAATATGTCCATCTTTGTCTTTGAGCTCATCCTCGAGATAGCTCTGATCAACTGCTCGGTTGAAGCATCTTCTGCTGAGACCTCCCCTTCATCATGTCTAGCTTCCTCCTCCACCTCGGAATCACTGAACTCTGCTGTACCAGCTCCACGCCTCTAGGTGGTCTCCATTTCTTCGAGTCTTGCCCTGAGATCTCGTATTTGGCGTTCCATCTCTGGATTCCCTACTGGCCTACCTCTTCTTCGAGCATCCCTGTCCTCACGATCAGGTGACTGCCTCTCTCTTCTGGGCGGCATTATGTCTCCTCTGTCTCTACTTCAGAAAGCAAAGGTACTCCCGCTCTGATACCACTCTGACGCCAACTGCCCCTCAGCGAGCAGCCACTCCCACCAGGACCTTCTTCCTCCTCGGCCCGAATAACTCAAAGGTTCTTCTGATCCCCTCTCGGGATTCTTCGTACCCACAATGAGTCTTCCCCTAGTGCGATCCCCCCTTCCTTAGTTACCGGAGGATCGACTCTCGTGACTTCGCGAGTTCAACAGCTGGATATATGGTCCTTGGATCTCCGAGACCCGATGTCTCTGGTCAATTTTGACCTTCCTTCGGCGTATCGGGACCTCGTGCTATCGCGACTTCGTGACTCGCGTCACTATTCCTTCGGGGTCCCAACCTCCGAGATCCGAAACGCCGAGATGCCGACTAACCTGCGATCTCGCCTTCTCGCTTCCTCGCCACTCGCGAGCCCACTCTCTTGATCCTCCAACTCCTGAGACCCGATGTCCCGAGATCACCTGTCACATCACCCGACTACGATCCACGCCATACATGATATTGCCGGGACGTTGTTCCTTGCGTTCTCGTGATTTCCCTTTACGAGAAGTAGGAGTCTTCCCTCGCAAACTCCCGATACGTCCGATCCATGAGTCGAGTCGTGATCTTCGGAATTCTCTACGACGAATTCAAGTCGTTGATTCTCTTCCTCTTGAGGAATCTCTCCACCTCGAAGCTTCTCCCGGTTTGGACTTCTCCTGTCTGCACTATATACTTCACGTCCACTTTCTTCCTTACGCAAATCACGAATAAGGAGTGTCTCTTCCTGAGACCTATCCGCCAACCTGCTCGCTTCTCCTCGCGGCCTTACTTCCAACACGCTAAGTGTTGAAGCCTTCTCGACCTTGCACACTCCGACAACAACAATCTATCAATGCCTTAGCTCAGAATCGCGACTCTGAGGCCTCATCTAGCCTGCGCACGTCTTGCACGGCTTTATCTACCCAAAGCAACTACTGTTGAACAGAAAGAGAGTTAAACTGCTGAGCCTCATCGATGCACTCTATGCGGATGAATTCAACTTCACTCTATGCAGGAATCTCCCGGCTCAAATAGAGAAACAATTGAAACTCATTTCCTCATTCTCTTAGATTTTGAACCTGATATGCAATTACATACACAGCATATAGAAGATAAGCATAAAAGGAAGCAAGTATGCAACAACATAATATCAACAACACACAGAATTCAAACACAGCCATGGAATTGAATCAAAGTCTTTCTTCTATTAATTCAATCTGTACATGGGTGTTCTTCACAAGTTATTTGCCTCTTTTTTCTCCTGTCTCTCCTATGAATGCTAATGACAATGAATACCATAATACAAGGAGGGTGCCTATATTCCGTTTGCCCTCTCGAAAGTAAAACTGTCTAATCTAGACTTAATTATTTTATCTATATGCATTAAAACCATTAAATGCCTCATCTACCTAAGGATGAGAGCTTAAAGGCTCAAGGTCCATTACATATACAAAGTGCGCTTCATCACATCAACGTATTAATGTTTGGCGCAACGTATCAAGGTGTTTCAAATTGGCGCTAATGCTGCCCAGTTGTTCTCCGCTCCACACGCTAGCTCGCTTGATGATTTGTAGATGCTCCTGCATCAAATTGCTGACTGCTGCTCATCCGTTCGAGCCTTCCACTCATCCTTCATAGCATGTCTCTCATCCTTTGGAGCCTGCCACTCCTCATCCTTCTGTCACTGCTGATTACTATTGAGATCTCTTAGATGCCAATTTCTCCTCGAACTTAACATCTATGCTTACAACTATTTTCCTCTATGCTAGAATGAAGATCCTATAATCCTTTAAGGTCTCACTATACCACACAAATATGCCCTTTTTTCCTAAAGGATCCAACTTCTTCATCTTCTCCATAGGCACATGGATGTATATTGGACAACCAAAGATACTCAAATGTTCTATCTCTAGCTTCACTCCTGAGAATTCCTCCTCCAGAGTCTTGTCCCCCATTATCCTGTGAAGACTCCTATTCTACACATATATAGTTGTGTTACATGCCTCTTCCAAAATAAACATAGTCAACTGTTGGTCATGTATCATAGCCCTAGAAGAACCGATGATGGATCAATTATTTCTCTCCACAACCCCATTTTGCTGAGGGTTGTATGCTAATTTCAGCTCCCTCTTGATCCCTACCTCCTTACAGAAACCCTTGAAGTCATTGGAGGTGTTGACTATGATTCCATGAGTGGGGAACATGTTTGAGTTAACTTAGAGCTAATTTTTACAAGTGTTAGAATTTGAGTTTTGTCACTAGCATCCCTTAAAAATCAGAGATTGGTAAAGCTATGAATTTCCCAAGGAGGGAAAGGAATGGAAATTCCTAGGCATGAGATAAATACAACATATGTGGGAGGTAGGATGCTACTTAGTTTGTTGGGGAAAGAGAAATCTTTTGCTATTAGGAGCACATCTGGTGTTAGGAAAAATAATATTTAAACTGTTGAAGGTGACAATGGCTAAGGAGTGTTACTCAATTTTCCCTTATGGAGTCATTGTCGGGCTAGGGGGTGATCATGACAAGTGATTGTGGTT